>PITA01008634.1:0-83048 GCA_004023965.1 Spilogale gracilis | reverse complement strand
GCTGAGTGAAATAAGCCAAGAAGAGAAAGTCAAGTATCGCATGGTCTCACTTACTTGCGGTGCATGAGGGGCAAACTGGAGGACAGTGGCAGAAGGAAAGCAAATGGGAACTAGGGTAATCTAGGGAGGGAAACGAAACAACAGAGATTTTGAACACAGAAACAAACTGAGGGACTTGGAGGGAGGGGGGTGGAGGGAGAGCCTGGTGGTGGGTACTGGGGACACCTAAAGCGTGGAGCACTGGGTGTGGGGAATGGGGAATGAATCTTGAAACACTGGAAAAAAAAAATTTTAGTAACAATAAAAAAAAATAATTAAAAAAAAAAAAAAGTTAACACCCCCCCCACCCCACTCCCGGGGCCTGGGTGGCTCAGTGGATTAAAGCTTCTGCCCTTGGTTCAGGTCCTGATCTCACGGTCCAGGTCCCGGAATTGAGGCTCGAATCAGGCTCTCTGCTAGGCAGAGAGCCTGCTTCCTCCCCTCTCTCTCTCTCTGCCTGCCTCTCCGCCTGTCTGTGATCTCTCTCTCTCTCTCTCTGTCAAATAAATAAATAAAATCTTTAAAAAGCTACCTCCCCCAAGCCCTACCTAGCAACTGCTGCTTTCATGCTATTGGCCAAGCTCACATGGCCATCATTAGTTGCAAGGAGGACTGGGGGATCAGGGATTTCAGCTCTTCAGCCTCTGTTGTAAAGATGATTAAGGTGAGAAGGAGACTGAATGGCTTTTGGAAAACTAGCCCATTGTTAGTCACATAGTTCTTCCTTGCACTTTGTACATTTACTCATTAGAGCAATTATAATAAGGTTTAAAAAGGTTTGCCTCTCTGTCTCCTCCCGCACTGGATTCTAAACTCTTAAAGCGCATGTGTGTTAGAAAGGGACTACTTTTTAAAAGTCTAGTCTCCTTGCCCCTAGCACAATGCTGGTGTATTGTAGTTGAGTGTGTGTTTGTCTATTTGTTTTAAAGATTTTATTTATTTATTTGACACAGAGAGGGATCACAAGTAGGCAGAGAGGCAGGCAGAGAGAGGGAGGGAGAAGCAAGCTCCTCGCGGAGCAGAGAGTCCCATGCGGGCCTCGATCCCAGGACCCTGAGATCAGGACCCAAGCCGAAGGCAGAGACTTTAACCCACTGAGCCACCCAGGCGCCCTGTTTTAAAGATTTTACTAGAGAGAGAGAGAGAGAGAGAGAGAGAGAGAGAGAGAGAGAGAGAGAGAGAGAGAGAGAGAGAGAGAGAGAGATGAGTGGGGGGAGGGGCAGGGAAACAGACTCTTCAGAGCAGAGAGCCCAGTGTGGGACTCAGTCCCACGCCCCTGCAATCTTGACGTGAGCTGTAGGCAGACACTTAACTGACTGAGCCACCCAGGCACCCTGGTGTATTGTATTTGTTAAACAAATTAAAGAATGATAGTGTATTTTCAAGAATTTTATGGGATTTGGACCACCTGGGAAGACTGTTGGGGTCTCTAAGCATTTAAAGACCTTTTACTTTTTTTCTCCTCCTCTTCCTCTTCCTTGCTTTTAGATTTATTTACTTTGCGAGAGAGATTGAGAGAGAGAGAGAGAGAGAGAGAGAATGTGGGCAAGTGGGGAGAGGGGCAGAGGGAGAAGGAGAGAATCTCAAGCAGACTCCTCACTGAGTGTGGAGCCCCACGAAGCAGCACTCCATCTCATGACCCTGAGATCACCACCTAAACCAAAAATCAAGTGTCAGACGCCTACCCTACTGAGTCACCCAGGCACCCTTTCTTTGCTTTTATCTTTATCTCTTCCTCCCCTTCTCCTCTTTTTTGGGGGCCAGTAGGACCAGTTGATAGGACATATCCTAAACCATTATTCTCAAGGGCTGTGGTTTTCCTTCCTGAAGCCATTTTCTTTTTCTTGTTTTTGTTTAAAGATTTTATTTGTTTATTTGTCAGAGAGAGCGAGCACAAGCAGCGGGGGAGGTGGCAGGCTGAGGGGAAAGCAGGCTCTTCACTGAGCAAGGAGCCCAATGCAGGACTCGATCCCAGGACCCTGGGATCACAACCTTAGCCAAAGGCAGACACTTAACCAAGTGAGCCACCCAGCCATCCCTTCCTGAACCCATTTTCAAACTTCTTATGCCCCCAGGGAGATTTTGATATGTGCCTTTCTAGCTTGCTACCCTGTCTTCCTGCCTACCAGTCCATAACCTGCCATGTTGTGCCCCTTTTTCTAATGGGAGGGGGATGTTTCCTGAAGGTGGACAATACAGAAAAAAGATAATACTTCAAACCTGGCCAACTAATGGAGACCTGTGCTAGTCATTAGGACTGTAAACTAAATATTTTGATTCCCCTTTGCTTTCCAGGAGCATGGTAGATAGGATTACATTTCTGGTTCCCTTGAAATTGGGTAGAGACCACTGCCTAGTTCTACCTAGGGAGCTTGAATGGAAGTGGTGTGTGTAACTTCTGCCTCAGAGCATTTAATGCTGGTATGAGACCTCTTTTCCCTTTGCTACTGGAATGTACAGTGATTCACACGGTGACTGTTCAGGCAGCCTGGGTCCTAGAGGGAAGGCAGTACAGAGCAGAGCTCCCAGTCAGTCCTCAACGAACATGAAAATTAAACCATTGTCATTTTAAGCATTGAAATGTTTGGTGCTCTTTGTTACTATGGCATTACTAGCTTGTCCTGACTGATAGAAATATCTGACTTACATTCATGAAGAATGGCTCTTTGGAGCTTTAGATCAAACTATTTTTCTCAAAACCTTTAGGTTCCTAGGGCACCTGGCTGGCTAGGCTAGTAGAGCTTGTGACTTTTAATGTCTGGGTCATGAGTTCAAGTCCCATGTTGGGCATGGAACATACTTAAAAAAGAAAAGAATAAAAGAAATGCAGGATCTTGGGCCCCCACCCCTACCCCCACCCCTACCTGCATTAAAACCAAACCAAACAAAACCAAACAAACCTCTGAGTTCCCTTCTCTCTAAGACCAAGTGGTAATCGTAGCTATTTATAAGTATGTATCAGAGAGTGGGGCTCAAAAATTTAAAAAACAATGTTAGAAATGGCTAAATTGTTTCACCGTTGTTTTATTCAGTGATTTTCTAGAAGGATTTATAAGACTCAATAGCAGATTATTCTCACGGCTAGGATTTTTTTTTACAGAGGATAGAGGGCAAAAGCATTCAGAGAAATATATGCATCCACAGACATGAGCCGTCCAGCAAAGTCTTTGATGTCTTTCCTTGTCTGAGGCCCTGTGCGCCTCTGTCTCTCGAAAAGCAAACTGCAAAGACATACGTGGAATATCTACTCCCAGTGAAGTCTGTTTGAATCTTAAGGGTTAAGACTATTATTTGGTGCTGGTCTCATGAGCGTATCCTGATAAACAACCAGCCATGGCAACCAAAAATAGGAACCCCAAAATGAAACCAAATGTATATTCAGCCATCTCGATGTCTGTGCCGAAGGACCAAACACACCATCACAGTGGGGGCCATCGTTCTGGGTACAAAATCACGGGATCAGTAACGCCATGGAAAGGATACTAAAATCAAAAACACAGGAACCTACCTTGTCCACAATGGCATTGATCTGGTAGTATATTAACTTTATTTGTGAGGGTAGAAGGCCTAGATGTTTGATTGCTCAATCTCTGATAAATGTGATTTCTTTGGGATTTTGTACAATGAGGGTGCCGCTCAGTAAAGTTTCAGAAGTGCAGTGCAATTTTCCAAGACCTTTGTTAATTAGACTTTGGGGGCCAATAAGTGGCAAACCTACTCACCACTTACACATTATTTCAAATCATAATATTGAACAGATTTGTAAGCAGAAGTTTGAAATTATCAACCTGTAATTTGGGGACCACCTGACTGTAATGAAGTGGTTTTGCCATGTGTTTAGTAGAATTATATTTTACACCCATACTTTATCATCCCTGAGACTGAGTAGTATTATTCCCATTCTCGACTAATAAGTCTAGAAAACACCGAGTCACTTGCCCAAGTCACACAGATAATAAGGGACAGAGCTAGGATTGGAACCCAGCTCTTTCTGGGGCCAAAGTTACTCTAGTACAACCCCTCACTAACTCTTTTTTTTTTTTTTTAAGACTTTATTGAGAGAGAGAGCACGAGCAGGGGAGGGGCAGGGGGAGAAGCAGACTCCCCAGTGAGCAGGGAGCCCAACATGGGCCTCCATACCAGAACCCTGGGATCATGACCTGAGTTGAAGGCAGATGCTTAACCACCTGTGTCACCCAGGTGCCCCTCTTTTTTTTTTTTTTTTTTTTAAGTGAACTCTGTAACCCACTGTGGGGCTCCAACTCACAGTTAGGTGTCGTGTGCTCAATGAACCAAGCCAGCCAGGTGTTCCCTTACCACTAGCTCTTAATTTCTCTAGGCTATATCTCCTCCCCTGTAAAAAAAAAAAAATTAAAAAAAAAAAAGGTGATTAGACTAGAGGTTTTTCAGGCCTGAACTTTATGAACACCAATAAGTTAGATGGACGAACTGGTACTCTGTACCAAGTAATCGTTAAGAGCCTGGCTTTGAATCAGACACACCTGAGTTTGGATCTAGTCTATAGGCCACTTGTTATTTTATGCCCTTCACCGAGTTACTTCACCCTTCTATAAACCTGTTTCCTATTCTATACAGTGGAGATAATTATACCTCACCTGGTGTTGTAAAGATTAAATGAAATAAGGCACAGAAAACACGTAGCACAGGGCCTGGCACCCAGTAAGCGCTGTGTAAATGCAAACAGCCACTGGTGTGATGGTCAAGAGCATACCGTCTAGGACCATGCTGCCTAGGTTCCAAGCCCAGCTTTGACACTTCGCTGTTAATGTTTTTGTTCCTCAGTTTCCGTATCCGTAGACTGAGGGTGATGATAACATGATATCAATACCAAATTAAGTGGATGTAAAGATTAAATAACTTAATATGTAAAGCCCTTAGAAAAGCACCTGATGCGCAGTATTCAGCGTGTGTTGGTTAATTTTGTTATTGTCATCACAGTTTGGTCATATGTGTTGCTGAAATAGACAGGAAGGGTGAAAAATGGTTACGTGGCTCTCGTCACCTGGGCATATCCTTAACAGAAACGCACAGCTTTTGGAAATCCTGCGGTTGGACGAATCCAAGAGCTAGAGCAGAGAAGCATCCAAGACGAATGCCTCCCAGCTATGGCCCCGGGAGGAAGGTGAGGCCCCAGCACCATCCAGCTGAGGTTGGTCCAATTATGGAGAAAGCCCTGCTTTGTATGCCGCTGCCTTGTCTTCAGTTTGGCTGCATAATTGCGCCTTTTTGTTTTATTATAAAGCATCTGGAGGAATTCAGAGCCCCCTCCCGCTGACAGCAGTGAAAGCCACAGAGTGTCCGTCCCTAATGAGCCTCAGCCGCTCTGAGAGCCCTGGCCTGGTCGCTTCCCCCTGGCTCCCTTTGAGCCCCAGCCGCCGCCGCTCCGGACTTTATGATGGGGCTCCCTGAATACCCCCAGGATCCTCCACGCCTGTCCTCATTGTCTCAGAAGGGGACAGAGCTGCTTCCTGAATGCTGGGCTCATTGGTAACCTTTGTGGACTGGCAGTGAGAAAACAGAAATTAATTATTCATATCAGCCAGCCTGACAGAGCCGTTGTTTGCAGAGTTAACTCTCCTTCTGGCTACCAGACTCAGAACTCCCCAGGGCCTTTGGGCTAGCAGGAGAAGGCAGGATCTTAAGAGACAGCTGCCCCGAGGGCCCAGAGAGCTGAGAGCCAGGGCGGCAGGTGGCCAGGCCTGGGCCACATGGGGTCTGTCCAGGCACTTTGTTTGGGCTGCAGAGGGTTAAAACAAAAGTGAACCAGTTTAAAACCCAGAAACTCTCCAGGAAAATCAGGATTTCTGGCTTTTCTTGAAAGACGGGAAGATCTCAGGTACCTGTGGAAATCATCAGGTCGTGCAGAACAGCCGACCCCTTCAGACCAGGCATGATCTCACTAATTGCCTCAGCTCCGGTCTGGTCCTGTTGTCCGTGTGTATCATGTAGCGAACCAGCAAGACTCTGGAGCTGGGCTGCCCGGCCTTGCCTCTTGCCTCTTCCATGTACGAGCTGTATAACCTTAAGCAAATTACTCAACTCCATGGGCCCCGATTTCCTCATCTGCAAAATGGGGCTTATATTAATAGCTTACCCAATAAATGGGTGAGGACCGAGTGAGTTTGTGTCAGAGCCTCGAGCTGCCTGTCACATCATAAGTGCTGCTTACTTGTTAATGGCTACAAGTACTACATGGCTAGCCTAGTGTTTTTGACATCTGAGCTTACAATCCTTGTGTTAGTTTTCCAGAAGAGGGGCACCTGGGTGGCTCAGTTGGTTAAGCGACTGCCTTCAGCTCAGGTCATGATCCTGGAGACCTGGGATCGAGCCCCACATCGGGCTCCCTGCTCCGCGGGAAGCCTGCTTCTCCCTCTCTCACTCCCCCTGCTTGTGTTCCCTCTCTGGCTGTGTTTCTCTCTGTCAAATAAATAAAATCTTAAAAAAAAAAAGAAGAAGTTTTCCAGAAGAAAATATATTTCTTATATTTTCCTAGTGTACGTCTTCACTCTCTAATAAGTCTTTCTTCCCTCCTCCCGCCGCTAATCTCAGCACCACGGAGTAAGCCATCAGAATAGTGCTACCCTCTGGAACAAACCGACTCCAACATGTCAGTGGTTTAATAGGCAAAGTGCCTTCTGGTTCCCATGACAGTGGCAGCAGGTGTTCCTGATGGGAAGCTCTGCTTCCCATGGTCACTCAGAACGCAGACTCCTGGGCTCTTGTGCATGGGCCCTCTTCCAGGTCCTGGTAGTTCTCAGCTTCCAGAGGGTCCTGGGCAAACAAGAGCGTGAAGACATCCATGCTTCTGAACTCTTCTTAACCTGGAAATGATACCCATTTCTTTTGCTGGGATTTCATTGGCAGACATAAGGCATGTGTGCCCCCTTAGACTCAGGGGTCCTGGCAGGGGTAGGCCCCTAATAGGCAGCTGCTTCCCCACCATAGCTGTGCTCTGGGAACAGGGCTGGGGCGGAAATCTTTGGTGGACCCTCAGCTGTCTTTGCCCCATAGTCATAGTAAAGATGCTCCGAATCAGTATCTCCTCAGGCTTATTTCCTTGTTGCTACCTTTAGCTTGTGGAGGGTGACTGCTTTGTTTCTTTCTTTCTTTCTTTTTTTTTTTTTTTTTTTTTTTTTTTTTTTTTTTTTTTTTTTTTTTTTTTTTTTTTTTTTGTCTGCTTTACTGCGGGGAGAAGAAGAGAAACAACCTTTCTATTTTTAATCTCACGCTTCAAATTCCTATATAGCATAAGAGCATTGATTTAGGATATCAAAATTAGATTTGGGCAGTAGCCTTTCATCTGAGTTACTTATTTGGAGAGACATGCAACTTAGTCATTGTGCTTATATATACATTGAGATAGCAGCCAACTTAGAGGAGAAAAGACATTTATAGGCAGAATTTTTATATTCAAATCTTAAATCTCTCTCTTTTTTTTTAAGTTGGGTTAAAGTAGGTAATTTAAACTTGTTACAGCAGTTACGGGTGGAGGAGGTGTATGTGTATATAATACAATCAAATGTATGTATCATAAATTTTAAAAATTGATGAAACCCCAGAGTACATTTTTAGGAGGGACCCTATAAAAGCTAATTGTCAGGATTAAGGAAAAAAGAAACAAAAAGATGTCCTATGCAGCCCTGCCCATCTCTTCAAAATAGAAACTGCCACACACTGCCTTCTTTAACCAGTTTGTTTCTTTGGAACCACAGGGCCTGTCACATCTTTGACGAAGTGAGGACCACTGTGGGCTTAAGACAGCATCTTTGCCACAATTTGCACACAATCTCGGAGCAGCCAGCACAGAACTTTTATGACCTAGGACAGTGACCTCAGTGACCTTCATTCAGACTTAATTAGTTTGCTCTCTGGCTCCCAAATTGACTGACAGCTTTCTCTGTCCTTGCCAAGCCCTCTTGAGGGGAATCAGTCGTAGTCACAGATTGGAAAGAAAATAGCATCAGCAGTTTTTGTCTGACTGCTTCCCAGGCTGACCTGACTCACACCCCAAGCACATTACAAAAGCAAGAGGTTTTAGGAAACTGAGAAGTGGAAAATAGCCAGCTCTCTTCCTTGGTCCGTGGCTAAAGCTTGTTCAGCGTCATACCTCAAAGAAAGATGTGTGTTAGGACATACTCTGGATCTCTGCTTGTGGTCAAATTATCCATTCAGGGATTTCCTGGGGAATTTCACAGCTGATTGGCAAAAGGGAGAAAAACCTCTTGAGCCTAAACCTGTCATGCCCGCTATGGCTCCTCCCCCAGCACTTGTCTTTGTGTCTCAATTTCACATTTGCTGCTTCTTACTGTAATTTCAGTGTTACCCCCACTTCACAAGGCTTACTGGAAGCAGGGACTGGCTTACAGTGATCAAGAGTGAAGACCCTGGGGCCGCATTTACTAGCTATGAGGACTTTAAAGTTATTTAATCTCTCGGTGCCTCAATTTTCTCATCTGTAAAATGGGTAAAATGGATGTGTTAATAGCATATACCTCCCAGAATGTTGTTAAGAGTTAAACGAAGTGGGGCGCCCAGGTGGCTCCGTGGGCTAAGCATGTGACTTCAGCTTAGGTCATGATCTCAGGGTCCTGGGATCAATAGCTCAGTGGGAAGCCTACTTGTCCCTCTCCCTCTGCCCCTCACTCATTCATGGCCTTCTCCCTGCTTGTGCTCATGCACTCTCTCTCTCTCAAATAAATAAATAAAATCTTTAAAAAAAAGGAATGAAACAACCCATGGTAAGTACTCAGCCTAATACATAGTGAGGACTCAGTAAATGATACCTCATATTCTTACCCTCTGTTTTCCTAGCATCTGCCATTGAGCCTTTTGTGTCCTATATGTTTGATAAAGGTGTACTGATTAACCTGAAAGGATGGTGGAGGAAATTACTAAAATATTTTTCTTCTAATTCTAGAATAATCTAGGTAAGAAACTGACTGCAAATCAAAGTCTTCTCTGCGGGTGCCTGGGTGACTCAGTTGGTTAAGTGACTGCCTTCCGCTCAGGTCATGATCCCAATCGAGCCCCACATCCAGCTGGCTCCCTGCTCAGAGGGAAGCCTGCTTCTCCCTCTCTCACTCCCCCTGCTTGTGTTCCTTCTCTCGCTGTGTTTCTGTCAGTTAAGTAAATAAAATCTTAAAAAAAAAAAAGTCTTCTCTGCAGTAGCATTGTAAAAAGACAGATTCCTGGTGCCCAGACTCACTGAAGTAGAATCCAATGGATCTGGACACAACCTAGAATCCATATTTTTTAGCCAGTTCTGGGGACTCGTGGCAGCCAGCCCAACACCCTGAAGTTAAGCAGCTTTTGCTAAGTGCTTGATATGAGGTAGTGCTCAATATCTGGGGTTTTTTTTTTTATTTTTACTGTTGTATTGTTTTTCTTTTCTTTTTTTTTTTTTTGTTGTATTGTTTTTCATGTATACTTTCTTTTTCTTTCTTTTTTTATAGAGATTGTATTTTTAAGTAATTTCTCCACCCCGCATGGGGCTTAAACCCACAGCCTCAAGATCAAGTGTCCATCACTCCACTGACTGAGCCAGCCAGGTACCCCTCATGTGCACTTTTATAGTTTGTCTTATCAAAAAGGGAATTTTGTTATAATTGCCATCAAATATGGAAAACAGGGTGAGGCTATGTACATAACATCCCCCTGCTTTTTTTTCCCCAAAATTTTTATTGTGGTGAATTACACATAACATAAAATTTATCATCTTAACCTTTTTTTTTCTTTTTAAAGGATTTTATTTATTTATTCGACAGAGAAAGAACACAAGTAGGCAGAGCGGCAGGCAGAAGGAGAGGGAGAAAAGCAGGGAGCCCAACACGGGGCTTGATCCCAGAACCCTGGGATCATGGCCTCAGCTGAAGGCAGCCACCCAATGACTGAGCCACCCAGGCGCCCCCATCTTAACCATTTTTAAGTGTACAGTTCAGTGCTAGTAAATACATTTATAATGCTGTACAACCATCACCACCATCATCCCTATTACTCTTTTTATTGTGCAAAACTGAAACTCTATACCCATAAAACAATAGCTCCCCAGCCCCCACTTCCCCACTGTCAAAGGCAACCACCATTCTGTCTGTCTCTGTGAATCTGATGACTCTTTTAAGTTCCTCATGCAACAAATTATAGTGTTTGTCTTTTTGTGACTGGCTTATTTCACTCAGCATGATGTCCTCAAGTTTCATCCATGTGGAGCGTATGTCAGCATTTCCTTCTTTTTATTTTAGTTTATTTTTTTAAAAAGATTTTCTTTATTTATTTGAGAGAGATAGAGTAAGCACTAGGGGCAGAGGGACAAGCAGACTCTCCACTGAGCAAGGAGCCTGACACAGGGCTCAGTCCCAGGACCCCAGGACCATGACCTGAGCTGAAGACAGACGCTTAACTGACTGAGCCACCCAGGCGCCCCAGAATTTCCTTCTTTTTAAAGGCTGAATAATATTCCACTGTATGTCTGTAGCACGTTTGGTTTATCCATTCATCCACTGATGGACACTTGGGTTGCTTCCCCATTTTAGCTATCATGAATAATGCTGCTATAAACTTGGAGTACAAATATGTTTTTGAGACTCTGCTTTCCATTCTTTTGAGTAAATATCCAGAAGTGGAATTGCTAGAAAATGTATGGTAAGGCCCTTTCTGCCCATACAGCCCCAAAGGTTGACATTAAAAGGAGGCCATTAAAAAAAAAAAAGTCGCACTTACTTAAGAACTTTAGGTGCTCCTAAGCAAAATGTGGAGGGAAGAGCCTTATGTGAGTGTGAGTAGATGAGGAGTTGCCAGACAGTTGATAAAGTAATCCATTTGTGTTAGGAGCCTGTAAGCAGTTAGAGAAGGGAAGCAGCCCAGGGTGACCTTTGGCCTGAGCACAAACAACCCTCTGTAAGCTGAGTGACACTTGGCCGATGGCACAGAGAAGTCCATTGTGGTCTCCTATTTCAAAACACTTGGCTGGTTGTGGCTTGATTCACATAGGTCACCCTCTTGCTGCCCCCAGATAGCGATCATGGTGTTTGAAGGTGTCTGGTTCGGAATGCTCCCTCCCCTTCATTCCCCCTGCTGAGCTTTGGGGAAGGAGGGCAGTGGAGTGGGGACACATCTTTCCACTCAGGTCACAAGTGATAGCCCCAAAGTCCTAACACAGGCTTCTACCTCTCTGAATTTCATTACTTTCTGCCTCTACTTTCTCCCTGCTCAGAGAGATCAGCCTTCACTAGTTTAGAGGCAGGTGGCGTGAAATACTTGTGTGTGTATTTTCTCTGGGAGCAGAGATTAATGTGGAGTTAAGACAACCACTTCACAGAAATTTATAAATTTGAGTTTGTAAATAGTTGTTTTTTTTATTTATTTGACAGGGAGAGAGATCACAAGTAGGCAGAGAGAGCGGAGGAAACAGGCTCCCTGCTGAGCAGAGAGCCTGATGCAGGCCTCGATCCCAGGACCCTGAGATCATGACCCGAGCTGAAGGCAGAGGCTTTAACCCATTGAGCCACCCAGGCGCCCAGTTGTTGTTGTTGTTGTTGTTGTTGTTTTAAAGATTTTATTTATTTATTTGACAGAGAGAAACACAGCCAGAGAGGGAATACAAGCAGGGGGAGTGAGAGAGGGAGAAGCAGGCTTCCTGCCAAGCAGGGAGCCCGATGCGGGGCTCAGTCTCGAGTCTCTGGGATCATGACCTGAGCTGAAGGCAGTCGCTTAACCAACTGAGCCACCCAGGCGCCCCCAGTTGTTGTTTTTTTAAAAGATTTTTTATTTATTATTTGACAGAGAGAAAGACAGCCAGAGAGGGAACACAAGCAGGGGGAGTGAGAGAGGGAGAAGCAGGCTTCCCGCCAAGCGGGGAGCCAGATGGGGGGCTCGATCCCGGGACTCTGGGATCGTGACCTGAGCCGAAGTCAGTCGCTTAATGACTGAGCCACCCAGGTGCCCTGAGTTTGTGAATAGTTAAGCAAACCTGCTGGGCTTTAATAAATGGAACTTTTTCTTGGGTTTTAAAGTCACTGGGTAGCATGGAGTGCTTTTAACCTCCAAACTGATCAATAAAAAAGGTCAACAAATACCTTTACCATAATATTCAATGTTTATGGAGTATCTAAATTACCAAGTATTAGAGGGTTAAAAGAGAAGGATTTGGACATCATCCATGGAGGGCCTTTGTGGCTCATTTGGTTAAGTGTCTGACTCTTGGTTTTGGCTCCGGTCATGATCTCAGTGTTGTGAGATCAAGCCCTGAGTCAGACTCCATGCTCAGCTGGGAGTCTGCTTGAGGTTCTCTCTCTCCCTCTGTCCCTCCCCCACCTCTCTCTAAAAATAAACAAATAGATCTTAAAACAAAAATATCATCCACTTCAAAGAAGGTCGCAGAGAGTAAAGCATTGTATGTCTGAGTTCATGACCACGGGAGATCAATCCTGGGCTACCATAAACTTCTTTCCAGGAGAAAGGGATGCAGCCACTGCGAAAACAACTTCACTGACTCCTGAATTGTGCCAAACATGCGTCTGGAGAAAGGGTTCAAACTTCTGCTTCAAGACTCTTCAGTTTCACTGTGGGAGCAGGCTGGCCAACATGTTTTCCCTGCAGGAATGTGAACACGATAGAGACCCATGCTAAGGGCTTGCCGTCTTTAACTGCCTCCCAAGACATGAAGAAGGTTTTAATAAAACTATCAGTAACCACTGTGTTCAGATACTAAACAGTGGCAACCAATCTCTGCAGGTTGACCACTGGTTACAGAAGTTGTCATACCTGCTTCACAATCTCGAGGGCACATCCTTTGACATTTTGCTTTGTTTCTTCAGTTTCAGTGCCCACAAATGTACCAGCAAACATCCTGGCAGCTCCCTCTGGAGGCTTTCCCTTAGAGTCGAAGAGGGGGCTGTGGTCAGCGCTAGTATACCCAGATTGCAGAGAACTCGAGCTTCATTAGCAGTAAGGACTTCTCAATGCACAGGTCAACAGGTGACCCTAGAAACAGAGACGGCATTGGGAATGCATGGCACAGCCCATCCGTGGGACAAGACAAGGCAAAGTCCTCAATGCTGAGCTCCTCCGAGGGCACCTGCTCCTGATACCCAGTTGCTTTAGGCCATCGACAGAGTGGCTTCCTGCGTGTTCATTTGCCCAGGAAGGCTGGTAGGCAGGTTCTAGCATCCAGCCACTATGTCCTTTCCCTGGGGGCACTGGAAAACTTCTCTTTTTAAGCCCTCCAAACTCAGTGGGTCTTCTTATACCATCTTTTCCAGACTGCAGCAAGGAGGCTGCCTCTGATGTCAGTGGTTCCAAAGCGTTGATTTGAGACAGAATGCCTAAGGTCTGTAACCTAAAGAGTATTTCTGCGGGGAGGGCACTTCTCTTTTATAGAGAAAAGGCAAAGAGGGTAAATCTTTTTTTTTTTAAGATTTTATTTATATGACAGAGAGAGAGAGCAAGAGTAGGAACACAAGCAGGAAAGTGGGAGAGGGAGAAGCAGGCTTCCCGTGGAGCAGGGAGCCCAATGTGGGCCTCGATCCCAGGACTCTGGGATCATGACCCAAGCCAAAGGCAGATGCTTAACTGACTGAGCCACCCAGGCACCCCTCTTTGCCCATTTTTTAAAATGTACTATGAATATGTTTACAGTTTACCTTTGAATAGTATGCTAATTATAGATTTACTTAGGGAAATATGCTGTTCTCTTTTTCTTTTCTTTTTTGACTGTCTTAAACTGTTTATTAGTTAAGAATTTTACGAGCATTACTTACATTAGTGGGAAGGGTGAAGCTGGAGAGCATTGTGTCTTCTCCAAGCTACATGGTGAGAACCACCCATATTGTGGTAGAACTTGTGACCCTTTCCAAGGTCATAGCTCTTGTGGCCTGCTGATGTCAGCCCTCACAGAAACCTGTGCTGCTGGTTTGGTCTGGTGACCTGGGTGTCAGGATTTCTTCTGATAGCTTTATGGAATGGATTGATGAGGATAACCTCAAAGAATTTGTATGGGGACTCCTCACTAATCCAGTAAGAATTTAGGACTCTTAAGAGTTCCTGCTGTTCTTTGTATTTCTAGTTTCTGGGAGTATTTTTTTCAGTTCTTTTTAAGCAGAAGTGGGTGTTAATTTTTTTTAAAAAAATATTTTATTTATTTGTGAGACAGAGAGAGAGTGAAAGAGAGCATGAGAGGGGAGAAGGTCAGAGGGAGAAGCAGACTCCCCATGGAGCTGGGAGCCCAAAATGGGACTCAATCCTGGGATTTCCAGATCAGACCTGAGCTGAAGGCAGTGGTTTAACCAACTGAGCCACCCAGGCCCCTCCATATCCTTTTTTCTTCCCTAATCTATTAATACAGGGAATTACACGCATAGATCTTCTGATGTTGAACTAGACCTATATTCCTGGGATTAAATCCCATTTGGTCTGATATACAGGGTTGAGGGCTGCTCCATGATACACGAAATAATTCATTGACACAGTAGCAAGTTGTGCCATGTACAACCTGCACAACCAAGCATAATGCCCCTGACTTGTTTTTCTTTCTTTTTTTTTAAAGAGTTTATTTATTTATTTGACAGAGAGAGATCACAAGTAGCAGAGAGGCAGGCAGAGAGAGAGGAGGAAGCAGGCTCGCTGCCAAGCAGAGAGCCCGACGGGCCTCGATCCCCAGGACTCTGAGATCATGACCCGAGCCGAAGGCAGAGGCTTTAACCCACTGAGCCACCCAGGCGCCCCTGACTTGTTTTTCTTAAAAAAAAACTTTGTTTTTTTGTTTTTTGTTAAAAAAAAATACTTGTTTCTTAAAAAAATTTGCTAGATTCAATATGCTACTTAATAAGTTAAGATCATTTGTATCAGTGGCATAGGAAATACTGACCTACAGTTTTTTTCTTTTGCTACCCTTATTCAGTTTAATGTCAGAATTATGGTAGTATCATGAAATTAGCTGGGTAGCCTCCTATCTGTATCTATGACCTAGAACAGGTTATAGAAGATAGGTATTTTCTCTTTGTAAGGGTTTAGAAGCACCTACCTTTATAGCCAACAGAATCTCACATCTAGATCTTTGCATACTTGTCCAGTTCTTTAAAAGATTTTTATTTATTTATTTAACTATTTATTTATTTATTTATTTATTTATGAGAGAGAGAGAGACAGAGAGAGAAAGAGGACCATGAGTGCGGGGAGGAGAAGTGAGGGGAGAATCTCAAGCAGACTCTGCGCTGAGCACGGAGCCTGAGGCAGGGCTTAAACCCAGGACCCCGAGATCGTGACCTGAGCTGAGTTGGATGCTTAACTGACTGAGCCACCTAGATGCCCCAGCCTTTTTTTTTTTTTAAAGGTTATTAATTTGTTCCAGTTTTCCTCTCAAACTAATATTTGGACTTATTTTTTTCCAGAAAATCAATCATTTCAAGCTTCAGATCAAGTTCATGTTGTGAATTAATGCCTTAAGCTTATCCCTCTGCTCTAAACAAAGTTGTAAACATTTTTTCACTTAAAAAGGTATAGCTGTGCTCAGAAATAAGATATACATCTCTATGAACCAGAAATGAAATAAAAGCCACAGTGTGAGAAAGGCAGCTGAGGCCAGAGCCTGTTGGGCTCTGGGTCTTAGGGAAGGGAGGGTGGGACAAGAGGGGCATGGGGTGCTAAACTGCTGGGGTACTCCTCCTACTTCTTTTCTACCAGTCTCCCAGATAGTGGCCCCTGATGCTTTCCTGCTCCAGAATCTACTTCTTCACTGCACCCCACCTTACCCACTGTTTTGGCAGCAGTCCTCTCCTGGATATGTTGGGGCCTGTGGTTTCTTCTTTCCCTTTGAAACTCCTATCCCTTTCTTTCAGGGATTATGTAACATTCATGGTCCTTGAGAGTACCCTGTGTCACGATACCTTGTTATAGGTTTTATGTGTTAATATGTGATTTAGAACATGTCTAGAGATTTGGGTTAAGAGGGGGAGATATATGACAAGTTTATTATAATGGTGTGAAACATACAAAAAACGTCCATATGGGCGGTGCCTGGGTGGCTCAGTTGGTTAAGCGACTGCCTTTGGCTCAGGTCATGATCCTGGAGACCGGGGATCGAGCCCCACATTGGGCTCCCTGCTCGGCGGGAAGTCTGCTTCTCCGTCTCTCACTCCCCCTCTCTCAGCTGTGTTTCTCTCTGTCAAATAAATAAAATCTTTTAAAAAAACAAAAAAACCAAAAACAAAAACAAAAAAAAGTCCATATGCTCGGTCTTTCACCTTGAACCAGAAGCCCCAAAAGAAAATTAATTTAGAAACAAGATCTCAGTTTTAAAAATTTAATATGAGTATCTACCATGGAGCAGTCCCTGTATTATGCATAAAGGTATTTTTAATATAAAAGATGAAAACAGTACTGAAGTCTTTGGAAGAAAACATGCCGGTTCAGGTCATCTATCCCCTTCACTTTCACCGCTCTCTCAGAAAGAACCTTCAGTCAACAGTTTGTTGTAGATAATATGTTGTTCCTGTCCTTTTGTGGCACACATGCAAATATTGTATCTCATTTGTGCATTGTTTCATTTGTTCTCACAACCGTAAGAGTTAGCATTATTAACCCATTTTATGAATGCCAAAACCCAGGCCTAAGAAAGTTGGGCACTGTGCCAAGGGGCCCACAGCTAATTAGTTTGAACCCATGTTTCTTATTTTGAAAAGAGCCAGTGCCTCTTTATTAGGGGATGGAGGCACCAGCCTTGAAAAAGGGAAAAACAAACAAACAACAACAACAACAACAAACCAGGAGCACCTGGGTGGCTCAGTCGCAGGGTCCTGGGATGGAGTCTGGCATCCAGCTCCCTGCTCAGCCTGGGAGCCTGCTTCTCCCTCTCCCCCTCTCGCCCTCTCCCGGCTTATGTTCCCTCTCTCTGTCTCTCTCTCTGTCAAATAGATTTTTAAAAGGAATAAATGAGCCTTGCTCAGTGGTGTATTTCTTACAAACCCGAAGTAGTTTGAAGGAGTCTAAGGGACCCTGGGGTCCCTCACTCTACTACATTCTCCTTTAGCAGTTGTCCTTTTGGAGACCTGAGGGGACAAGTGCTTGGCTGATGACTTGAATTTCAGGTTACCCTCATCTGGCTTTGAGGTCTTCCATTTTGCTGGGGAAAGCAAAATGTTTTAAGCCCTGTGAAAAGACATCGTTGAAGTGCTTCCAAGAAAGGTTTTCAGGTGTTAGGGACTCTCACAGTTCCCCCAAGTGCCCCTGGGGGAAATCCCAGAGACCCTGACAGTGGCTCCTGTCATGATGAGCTGGGGGAGATGCCAATAGGAAGTAGGTTGGCCTGGCGCCTGGGACAGGTGCGCCTTTGCTTTCTCGCTCATTCCCGCTCTGCTCCAGGGACTTCCCCAGTGGATCTGACACGAAGGCCAGGAAACGGAAACTCTTTGATCCATTTGTTTTAAAGCCTGAATAAAAGGTTGGAGCTAGCCCCTCCCGCTACAGCCAGCGCCTGCTGGAATGTCCGCTGCTTGCGGCTAGTTGTTTCGCTGCGGCCCGGGGCGACCCACACGATTGCCACACCCCCTGGCGGGTCCTTCCCACCGCGGAAGAGAGAGTCTGGGTCTCCCTTCCCCCTTCAAGGTGCCGAGGGTGCCCGCAGATCCCGGAGGGCTTCCTTCCCGTGCGGGGAAGAGCAACGAGGTCCCAGGCCCTGAATATATTTGCATCTCAATAACTGCGTAAACCTCAGAAACCGAGGCCCTGTCCCCCACCGGGTCCTAGAGCAGCGGGGCGGTCACGGGACTTCTGATATGATGTTGGATTAATCATGCGTGCAGGTGAAGGCAACTCTGGTTGCCCGTGAGGTTTAGCCTGGTACTCCATTTCACATTTAAATGTTGCAGCGCGGATTCTCAAAACCGGGAGCCTGCAGCCCGGCTCCCATCAAGCCCCGGCCCTCTGGGAGATGTCCGGGAACCCCCGTTGCGGTCAGAAAGCCCACCCCAGGGGGCGTCACCAGGACCCGCTACACACACAGACTAATGGAGGAACTAGTAGGGCTCAAGGAAGAGCTGCATTTACCATATCTGCAGGCTTCTGGAACCTTCTCGTTTAAATAAGAGGGCCATTTATCTTCCAACCATTTCCAGTGTTTCAAACCCTAAACCTAGCAGGCTTTCATCCAGGGTCTGTGGATTAGGAATAGATGATTATGAATCATCTTCCCTTTCCTGGGGGGATCATCAAGTTTCATGCAACATTTACCAAGGACTAATATGTGAAACATGAAGAGGGTGTTATACACCCTGATGGGCACGTCATAGCTGGAGGTCCTTCAGAAAGGTTGGGAGTTTGGGCTCTTTTGTCTACCTGGGAAATGCCCTTAAATGTGGCCTCCTCATGTGTGTATACTAATATCTAAGAATTTTTTTTTTTTTTTTTTAAAGACTCCATTTATTTGACAGAGAGAAACACAGCCAGAGAGGGAACACAAGCAGGGGGAGTGAGAGGGGGAGAAGCAGGCCCCCCACCGAGCAGGGAGCCCGACGTGGGGCTCGATCCCGGGACTCCAGGATCATGACCTGAGCCGAAGGCAGTCGCCTAACCAACTGAGCCACCCAGGCGCCCCGAATTTTTTTTTTTCTAAGTAAGATTTTATTTAGTTATTTGAGAGAGTGAGAGAGAGTGCACACAGGAGCAGGGACAGAGGGAGAGAAGCAGAAGCAGACTCCCCTGTTGAGCTGGGAGCCCCACCCAGGACTCGATCCCAGGATCCTGGGATCATGACTGGAGCTGAAGGCAGATGCTTAATGCACTAGCCACCCAGGTGCCCTGCAAAGTTTACAATTTTCACATAAAATTACCCACATATCTTATTTTCTTTGAATACACTTAGCTACTTCAGACCTATTTCCCTTTTGCCCAAGGAGGGTGCTCTAGTTGGTGTCCTGGAGAAAATTCTGTTTGTCAAGAAAGTCTGTACTGAACTGAGTTTTTCAGCTTCCATTGTTTTGGAGGTCTTTCAAGGACCTTTACCAATCTAGAAGCCCCTGGCTCTCTCAAGCCTGACAGCCCTGACCTTACGTGCAGGGATTATATATTTCTTTTTCTTTTTCTTTTTTTTTTTTAAAGATTTATTTATTTATTTATTGACAGAGAGAGAGATCACAAGTAGGCAGAGAGGCAGGCAGAGAGAGAGAGGAGGAAGCAGGCTCCCTGCTGAGCAGAGAGCCCGATGCGGGCCTCGATCCCAGGACCCTGAGATCATGACCTGAGCCGAAGGCAGAGGCCTCAACCCACTGAGCCACCCAGGCGCCCGGGATTATATATTTCTAGATGGATCTTCCTCTTCTTGCTCTAGCAGCTGCTGAATAGCCAAGTCTGGAGGATTCACACTTCTGAAGAGGGAATAGGGCTGTTTTGACTCTTTACAAAATGCTAATGAGTTAACTCCACAATGAAGATGAGACACCCACAGAAAACAAAGGGTGTGTGGTTTGGCTTCGGTAACCTTAGCACATCTCACAGTATCTCATTACCAGGTTTGCTGAAATCTTGGCGGAGGTGGGGGGCTGTTGCACTTTTTGCCTTGTTTTGGCCCTCAGGGGAGAGGTGTATTCTGTGTGTGTGCGCGCGCACGGGTGTGCACATGTGTGGAAACCTCAAGCAGCATAATAGTGATAGCTAATGGTGCTGAGTTTGTAGATGGAGCAGACCCCCGGCCCAGTGTCTGAACATCTGTTCTTCTATTTCAGCCATCTCAGATAAGGCAGCTACCATTACTATCCTCATTTTACAGTGAAAGAAACTGAGGCCCAGAAAGATTGAATTAAGGACACCAGGGCTCAAACCCAGGTCTGTTCTGTCTCTGGAACCCACATCCTGACCATTCAGCTCTGCATCCGGCACAGCAGTGGCCCAGAAACTGGCCTCACGAAGCTCTTGCTGAGGTGAGCGGCTTTGGGGGACTTTGCACTGCTGCCTGCCCGGGACCAAAGCTTTCAACAGCAGTGCCCCTGGGAATTAACAGGTGTCCCCGCCCTCCCCCTGCACTGGGACGGGAGGATGGGCTAACCCAGCCCAGAGAAGAGCCGCTCCTGTGTTGCCTTTCTGCTTTTTTTTTTTTTTTAAGATTTTATTTATTTATTTGACAGAGAGAAACACAGCCAGAGAGGGAACACAAGCAGGGGGAGTG
Source organism: Spilogale gracilis (assembly GCA_004023965.1). NCBI lineage: Eukaryota > Metazoa > Chordata > Mammalia > Carnivora > Mephitidae > Spilogale > Spilogale gracilis. The sequence continues at coordinate 62,839 of PITA01008634.1, read as the reverse complement.
AGAGAGGGAGAAGCAGCCTTCCCGCTGAGCAGGGAGCCCGATGTGGGGCTCAATCCCGGGTCTCTGGGATCATGACCTGAGCCGAAGGCAGTTGTCTAACCAACTGAGCCACCCAGGCGCCCCCTTTCTGCTTTTCTTAAGTAATTATCAGTTTCTGCCTTGGCGGGCAGGCCTGCAAACTCCCGAGCCAGGAAACAGGAACCTTTTGACAAGATTGGCAAAGCTAAGATCTGGCATTCTCTAGGATATCTGTTCTATCAGCAGCCACGCCCAGCAGATAGCTTGTCCTGGGAAGCGTGCCTCAGTCCCACAGATTGTACAGGGGAATTCACCTGACCACTGCCTCCTCTCATCTGCTATGGGGGCCTGGATTGCTGCCTTAGAGGGAGTTTCACTGATTTTATCTTGGAAGTGTGGGGGGCTTCTAAGGTCAGAAACACTTAGGAAGGCTGTGGCCACTGGGGAGGTTGGTTGAAAGTAGAAGAGCCATCTCTCCCCATTCCCTCACCCAGAGCATCCCAATCAGTGTTCCTAGAATGTGTGGAAAGTGTGAGAAAATGCTGATGTTTCAGACTCTTGGTCTGCTTGCCCCAGCTTGCTGGGCAGACATGGGTACTTCCTGCTTGTGGCATCATGTGAAAAAAGTTGATAAGCACATTTCTCTCCTGTTCTCCCGAGACTGCAAGAGCAAACCCAAATTACTTTGTCCCTATCACAGGTTGGGGTTTGGGTGGTGAATTCAAACCCAACTTTTTCTCTACAATTCTCTCAGTACCTCCCTCTCCTCCTCCCCCTTGGTTTCCATTGCTAAAGGGCTGATGTCCCTAATAAGCCCTGGCCAATCCCCAGACTTCCTTCTAATCCCAGAGCTGTTGCCCAGCCCCAAGGAAGGAAGAGTCCCCCAGGCCCTGTCAGGAGCAATTCTCAGATTCTGCTGAAGGCACTACTGATGAGACTTTGTCTCCAGTATTCCTGGACAGTGCTGAGAAGCGGTGATGTTCGTCCCTCCCCCGAGGAATCAGAGACTTGTCACTTGTACTGGGACCAAAGGTGGATGATATACTAGAGTTCCCCTTCCTCCCCCCACCCTGGGGGGCTCATCTTCTTGTTTGGGGCTAAGGTGGCCCTGAGCAAAGTGAGATTCATCTAGGGAAAGCTTGCCTTGGACGCAGGAGAGAATGAAAGCTGCGCGCAGTCCTGAGCGCAGTCTGGAGAGCTGCTGTGATTTTAACTACCACAGACCTCGGCTGTAGGCATACCCAAAAAGGCCGGAAAATGCTAATGCTCATTTTACTCTTTTATTGTAAAATTGTAAAAATTGTGTTTGTGGCTTTAGTACTTTTAGAACAGGAAAAAAAACAACAGGAATAAACTCACTAGTTTAAAAAAAAAACAGCCTAGGGGCCTCTGGTAGAGGAGACAGTGAAAGCTTCCAACTCTTGGTTTCAGCTCAGGCCTGACCTCCTGGCTGTGAGATCAAGCCCGGGGTGGGCTCTGGTTGAGTTTCTCTTTCCCTCTCTCTCTGCCCCTCCCCCACCACTTGTTCTCTTTCAAATAAATACATAAATAAATCTTTAACAAAACAAGACAACCCAGCCTGTATGCTTCACACCTGCTACACAGCCTTCTGATGACATGTGGGGTGCGTACAAGTGAGCAAATGACAGGTGCTAATCGCAGTGGGTCTTCCATGCAGGACCTGGCCACAGTTCATGTTTCCCCATTCTTCCCTGCCTCCTGCAGACCTAGAAAGAACTTGTTTGCCCAAGTGTCTGTGACCCCGACCATATCTGAGCAAAGCTGCTATGCCTTCCCCAGCTCCCGAGAACGAGGGTCTTCATGAGAGATAGAGCGTCGACCCTGAGTCAGGCGTCATTGCTTGCAGGATCGGGTAGCTTCTGTCGGTGTCTGGGGCTATGTTCTCCTTGGCCAGACAACCCTCTTCCTTTTGAAATCGGCAGAAGTGCTGCCACAGACAGATGGCCCATGTGTACTAATGTTGGTGGCAGTGGTCTTTGTAGGAAGTCAAGGTTCCTTATAGGCCTGGAAGGAAATGGGGCCTGCTTGTGTGTTTAGCTCCATGTGTGGTCTCGGAGAGAGAACAGCAGGAAACCAGGGTCTCCAGGGGCGGGAGCTTCTCTGTGACTGCTTCCTCATCTGTGGTTAGTCATGGTGGGAGGCAAATGGGATTTCTTTCACAAAAGCAGTCCTTTTACCACGAGAAAACAACAACAACAACAACAACAACAACAACAATAACAACAAAAACAAAAAACCAGCTCAGCTTCCCTCCCTAAGGGCCCCCCAAAAACAAAGCCCCAGTGTGGAGGCTCTGGCCAGCCAGGGACAGCGAAGGCTCCGATCTCAGCAGCCTCAGGCATGGCTCTGCTCCAGCAGTCAGCGGTGTACATTTGCCCCAAGAACCAAGGATCTGAGGGGCGGAGCAGGTCCAGCTGGTATTAAGGGGAGGCACCATGCCGTTCCTCGTTCCTCGCCCATACAGAATGGTGGCTACTGTCTTCTGTTCAGGCTGCCTGGCATAAAGCCCAGGTGTCGGGGCCACCCCTGGGGACTGCTCTCTGGTGAACCTGAAAACCAAGTCATGATTTTATCTGGGGCTGCACTGATCTCCCTCCAGTGGTCCCAGGCCCCTGGGGAAGAGTGGGGAACCACCATGCACTACTCTGGAGTCCAGAAAAGGGCCCCTTCCAGCACCTTTCTCCCATTTGCTGGTGACCTGTGCCTTACCCTCATGTGATGAGCATGTGGCTTCCTGGAGGAAAGAAACTTGCATAATCAGATAGAAATAGGAACCTGGAAAATAACTCAGTGGGGGCATGTAAGGGATTGGGCAATGACTTATCTAGAAGGCTTCGGGCCACGAGAGGCGGGGTGGGGGTCAGAGATTTCCTCTGAGTCATGGCTAAGAATCTAAGGAGGTTTCTAGAGCATGAGACTTCTGAGGGCTCAGGAGGCAGAGGGACAAACCTGCCCACCTAGAAATTCCTCAGAGCCTTTGCCCTTTCAGGTTCTGTGAAAAGGTTTCTCAGAAATACAGGGTCCTTCTTTAGGAATGTGCATCTCTCATAACCTCACCATGTGGTGGTGTCTTTCCCCAGGGCCTCCCTCTTTTCCCAGGGCCTTCCCCAGGTTTGCTTAAAGCACAAAGGATCTTTGAGAATGTTCCGAGTGTACTTAGGGCCAGGGCAGTGGAGATGTGAACATTTGGGTGGGCTGGATGTAGAACGGACACCTCAGTTCTCTCTACCTTTCATGGTACAGACAGCAGATCAACCCATTGTACACTTTAAACTCACCCAGTGTTACTTGTCAGTTACACCCTAATAAGCCTGGAAAGAAAAAAGGGTGAGAGTCATGAGCTTCACACCGTGCCTAGAACATTAATATCTGGGAAGCCAAAGACAACAGTGACTAAGGGCTTTCAGTAACTGGGTACTTCTGCCCACAAACTCACAGGGACAGGATGTGAGTCCTAAACTTTTGTTGTTGGTGTTGCCGGCAAGAGGTGTCTCTTCTTTATAAAGATAGGCCTGAGAAAAGCTGCAAATCCTGTTGTGTCCTTGAATTCATGCTGAGGCCATACAATATGTTAGCAACTGCCTGTATTCTTCCTTGGTTCCCCAAAGAACCTTCTCTTCTAGGCATCCATTCTGGTTCCCCTCTTCACCCCCATTTCTGCCTAATTACATTGCTGCGTAATTGTTTATGCTTTTCCTTCCCCCCAGAATGCCCTATTTCCCCACTCTACCATGTTTGCCAATGAAATATGAGGTGCCTTTCCAGACCATGGTTCAAATGACACTTCCTCCAAGAAGCATTTAGTTAGCAGCTCATTTCGAAGTGGTAACCCCTCCATCCCCTCCATAACATACCTGTCCATACCACTCTCTGGACCCACACTGTCTTGCCTCTTGGGGACTTCTAGACATGCCTCAAAGCCACGGTCACAAGTATCCTGGGCAAAGGAACCTCGTCTTATATGGAGCTCAGGGAATAGTCAATGGGCTAATGAATAACTTATCTAGCCCTTGAAATCCATGGGACTTCTGAAATATTGGGGAACTGAGGGGTGGGAAAGAAGAAAGTTTTTCCCCTCCCTTATAAACCATTTCCTGGTCATCTGTCTCTCAAGGAATCATAGGCAGGACAACTTCATCCCTGCATGTCAAGGTAGAGAAACCAAGGTCCAGAAAGTGAAAGGGGGTTCCTCAAGGTCACACAGCAAGTTAGTGGCAGAGCCAGGGTCTAGACTTGTGGTGTGTTCGGTTTAGTGCTCTTTCCCTTGTGTTGGGGAAGCAGTGGAGTATTGAGGGGCAAAGACATAAATTCTGGGGCAGTCATGGATTACTCTGAGTGATTTTTAATAATGCAGAGTCCTTAGATCAGCCCGGGTCCAGGAAGCACAATGTAAGTGTTTGTTGCTATCACCTTTATTATTATTCCTTTGCCCATGATTGACAACTACTACCTCCTCTCACCAGGTCCCATCGTTTCAGGGGAGAGGAGAACCCTGGCAGTATTAACTATGCCGGAACATCCTTTCTAGGCAGGAGCTGGCAGGTAGTTTTAGAGGACTAACCATCTGGTTTACTGACCCTAGGGTCCTAGGGTGATTTTTCTGGACCGACATACAGCCAAGGCCCAGCCTTCCATTTTTGCAGGTGCCCAGCATGCTGAGTGTGGCACACTTCCTCCAGGCTGTCTGGCCTGCACAGGGTTCATCATGGCTCAGGACAAGCAGTAGGCACAGAGGGCCTGCCAAGCCCTGTCTGTCTGTCTCTCCGTGAGGCAGCTTGCAGACCCTCTCAAGCTAGGTCCTGGGGAAAGACAGAGTGCCCAGAATCAGTTTCCATGTACTTCTCCCATCCCTGAGCTGAAAGCAGGATTCCTCATCTGCGTGGTTGGAGGTGCACCAAAATCATCACTGGAACACAGTGAGTGACAGCTTCGGCCAACAGGCCCTGGGACCTGGGAGTTCAGCATTGCTACAGACCAGCAGCATCTTATTTTTCAGACTCCCAACTTCTGTCCTCTGCCAGACCATGGGAGAAGAGATTGGACAGGTGCACACCCAGGGACTGCTTTTTCCCAGAGGAGTGCTACAATTTGCCTCCCTCTAAAAACAAATGTAATTGCAGATTTGGGACAGGCCCAGGAGAAGGACTCTGAGAATTGAGACCAAAGTTTCCTTAGTGGGCTGAACCATTTCCTGGTTTCTATTCCATTTCCATATTGGAGTCTGATTGGGTAAAAAAGAGTACAGCATTAAATGCTGACTGCTTGCAAGGGAGCCCTGTGCTTTGGGGAGTTTTTAGCTGGGATTTCATGTGAATACTTAAGAATTAATTAGAGCAGCTATCCTCTTGCCCCAAATCTGATTCTAGAATCCTGTTGTTTTTCCTGAGTCATGACAGCTGAGGGAGCATGACCCCTCCATGCCATCATGACATCCCAAACAGCCCAGTTGTTTTTTTTTTTTCCTAGTTGGAGAACCTGGGCTGGCTGAAGTGTCTGTACTCCCTCATTCCAGGGTCTTTGTGACCAGGAACATATTCAGTCATCCATTCATCCATGTACTCATTCAGCCACTGAAACTGCTATTTTAAGGTGCTGAGGTTACAATGATGAACAAGAGAGGTGTGGCTTGAATCCTCTTGGGGGCTCAGTCTAGCAGGAGAGACAGGCACTGAGGGGTTTACAAAAGCCCTGAGTAGGGGTTCCTGGGTGGCTCAGGTCATGATCCCAGGGTCCTGGGATGGAGCCCCGCATCGGGCTCCCTGCTCAGCAGGAAGCCTACTTCTCCCTCTCCCACTCCCCCTGCTTGCGTTCCCTCTCTCTTTGTCTCTCTGTCAAATAAATAAATAAAGTATTAAAAAAAAAAAAGCACTGAGTAATCTGAAATGCAGACCTCCCTGGTCTGGTGGTTAGGAAAAGCTTTCTAGCAGAGGTGATATTCAAGTTAAGTTCGGAGTGAAGACTAAGAGATGTCCAGGCATTTTAGTTGGAAATATCGTCCTGGGCAAAAGTTCTGAAAACACAAGAGAGAGCAAGGAGACTGTGCCAGATGAGGCCGAAAGGAAGTAAGAAGCCAAGCCACAGGGCCTCATCTGCTACCAAAAGGATGTGGGTCTTCATTCTGACAGCAGTGGGTAGTGCTCTGGTTGCTATGGGATGCTGGGAAAGTGTTTCCTCGGACTGGATCATCGCATGATGACGTCAGCCTCGTGAGCCTGGGGCTGCTCAAACCAATAGACTCTGGTCAGATGTGACTACTGTGTGGCTTTCTTTGGCTACCACAGCCAAAATTTCGTTCTTTTCCACTTGCCGTTCATTAGAATACATGTCATATGTGGCGGTTTCCTACGTCACCGGCGGGCACCAGACTGTGTTCCTGAGGCTGCGCTGACCAGCCCAGAACAGAGTGCAGTGAGCTTGGGGAAAGGGGGAAATTAGGCGTCATAAGGTTTCATGACTAGAACCTGAAAATGATGCCTTATGTAAAAAACAGGTCCCCAGGGTCAGCTTGGGAGGACAAAGCCAGCGCTAGGTTGAATCATCCACACAGGAAGGATGGCGGGATGGTCCCTTGGGAGAAAGGAGGTGACTGGTCTTCTGTGATTCTTCTTAGACACTGCTGTTCCCAAGTGTCTGCTTTAGGCTACCCATCTGGCTGCTGCCTCCCCCTTCCAAGGGCCGTGACCACCCAAAGCAAGCTGTGTACAGGTGTGTACCCAGCATCTGGGTAGGGGCATCCCTTGTGCAGGTGACCTAGGCCAGACCGCTTCCTCTCTCCACCTCTAAGATTATAAAGATGAAATTTAGGGAGCACATCAAAGGTAGAACGCCAGGAAAAAGAACAGGGGGTGTGAGCATGCCAAAGAACCCTCCTCATTTCCAAACAAGATGCTCCTACACATTTGCAAACACTTCCTGGGGGGTGGTGCCAGCTGCCCCTTTCGCTGATTGAGGACCACAGGGTATACACAGCTGTGCTTTAAGGTCCTGAAGCTGGCAAGATGGGACACTGGAAAAATCCCCCCATTTGAGAATCTCTGAGAGATGCTTTTGTCCACTGGGATGGTCATTTTTTCCAGGCTACTCATGGGGGCTCCTGATGTCTCCTGACCCCACCTGGAGTCCTTCCTGCTTTCCCTAGCCTGGTCACTCACAATGGTCCTCTGCAGCTCTGTGCAGAATCTAGTGGGCGAAACTGAGATTTTAGATCGGGCATTTCCAGCCAGCCCTTTCGCCCGGACTATGGCCAAGTTTGGCAGGACTGCTTCTGGTGGCTGAGTTGCTGCTCTGTTGGGCCACCAGATGGCACTCGGGAGACACCTCCCCCCCCAACCCGCCCCCTCGGCCCGGCCCCCGCCCCCCATCCACACGCAGTCCTCTGCAGGACTGCTGGTGGCAGGAGTGACTGCAGAGGGAACTTGCTTTAAAGAGGCCTGTTCCTTAAAGAGACAAGGCCATACACCGCAAACTTGCACGGTTCACCCCAAAACAAGACTCCACTGATGACAAGCACCACTACCTAGGCTCTGAGGTTCCTTCGTCCTTGCCTTCTTGAATGTTGAGCTGCCAGCTCTTGGAGCCAGTCTCCTTGACAGCCTATCCTCAGCCCCTGCAGCCATCCCTTGGCCTGACAGGGACCGGGATCCGGCCAGCTCTGGCTGGTGGCGTCACAGCTCCTGGCAGAGGAGCACAGGGCTGGGGTACATCTGCAGAAGTCTGGCTGCAAGAACGACGCACAGCCAGCTGCAGGGGAATGGCAGCCACAGGAGGGCAGGGGGCCAGCCAGTGAGCCTTGGCCCCAGGGGCACATGCCACTGCAGCGCTAGGACCTGAGAAGCTTGAAACCACCGCTGTACTTTGTCTCTGGGTTTTGGGAACTTAAGAGAATCCTTCCATCTCTTCTGCTGGCCTCTTTCCAAATGCTGACTGGGATGCCGTGGTGAGTAAATTAGGAAGGGGGGGCTCCACCCCCTACTGTTGAGCCCTTTGATCCACTCTCCAGGAAACCTCTCACATTGACCCCTGGGGGAAAATGTGAGCCAAGTTGGGTGAGGGCCCCTTTAGGGGCTTGGCATGAGAACCTCCTGAAATTGCACCTTACCTAGTATAATCCGAGGCAGCTACTCTGCCCTGGAGCTGGACTTAACTGTGGCTGCTGGCCGGGGGCGGGGCAGGGAGCTGGGTTTCACTTGAGCCCCAGGGAACTGTGTGGGGATGTGTGGGGAGCTTCCTGGCTGCAGAGACTGGGATGGCACTGTGCTGAGGAAGGCAACAAGGGCATGAATGCAGTTCTCTGGTACATCTTGCTAGGGCTGCAGATATTTATGACTCAAGCTGACACAAAACTTTGGTGGAGAAATAAATAATTGAGGAAGGATTTGAGTTCATCTGTGCTATCTGTAGATTTCACTGTTTCCAGAAAAATAGGAGGCTGGGAAGAGACAGGTAGAGAGAGGACAGAGAATAGAACTGTCCGGCCTGTTCCCTGAGAGATGACCCAGCAGAGGCCTAGAGAATTTCCTGCTTTCCAGGCCCAGGATGGGAGGGTGAGCCTCAGAAGAGTACATGCTACTTTACTGAACCAAGGCAATGAAGCAAGGAGCCAGAAACAGCCCCACAAGTTCTGCTGGGAAGCAGAGTTGATGGTCTGCGAAGACAGACAGGAAGCCTGGAAGTCGTCTGCCTGATCTACGAGGGTACCCATCTACAGATTTTGAGCTGGAAAAGGCTAGAGACTGGCCCAAGGCATAGAAGCTGTGGGGTTCCATGGGGACTGGCGGTCAGGAAGTGGTCACTGGATTGATTGCACCTAGATTATGTCCAGGATCATCAGCCCTGTTGTGGTAGGTGTGACTTTGAGAACCAGTTCTCCTTTGGCTTAATCGTTGGTGGGCTTGCGAGGGGTGGAGGTGCAGCATTTCTGGAATTACATTGCCTTGCGTTTCTATTGTGGCTCCAATGTCTTTCTCTGAGTTTAATTTCATTGTGTTCATTCATTTGTTCATTCATTGCAGCCCAATACAGAGACCAGACACATTTCAGTTTATTTCCAAGTGTCACCAGCTGCTAGCTTACCGGTGCTTGCTTAGCCTGTCTGCTTCTGGGGAACAGAGAGAAGACCAGTGCCTGTCTCGTTAGCTTATTCCGAGGATTAAGGGAGATAATCTACGTGAAGCCCATAGAGCCCTCTCCCACACTTAACAAGCACTCGGCAAATGTCAGCTGTCATTCATTTTACATATTCAACCTGTACTGTTGAAGGCCTGTCTGTTGGACTTTGGGCAGAGAATCTGGTCTAGGGGCACAATGTGGTTATAGCTGATTTAGAGTCTGCCTGAGCCTCAGTCATCCACTGGGCCAAGCGTGCTGTGGATACCCCAGTGGGAAAAAGAAAAAAATGCAGTTCCAGCTTTTAAAGAGCAGATCTGGCAGGAAGGGTACAAAGTCTTGGTTTTTTCGCTATCATAGTCCGATTTTTGTTTTTGTTTTTTAATTTGAATGCGGAGGGCCTCCACCCCCACCTGTGCCTCCCGCCTCAGCATGCAGGTGCCCCTTCCCAGCCCCTGCAGGGGGAAAGGTGAATGGACATCCTTTTCACCAGCAGTGACCTCTGGGTGATAAGGAAGCAGGAATTTCCCTGTCTTCTTCTTGTGCACCGTGGAGCTGGGTAGCTAGCCATGGGGAGGGAAGAAAAGCAGCAGAACCAAGTTTTCGTTGTAAGCACAGTTAGCCTTTTTCCATCTGGCTAAGTGGCTGGTTGAAGCAAGAGTCAGTTGTTGGGAAGGCAGTGAGTAGCACACCTGGGAATTAAGGGGAAGGCCGCTGACCTTCAGAATGGGATATATCTCCTTCCCATTCAACCTCGTTATCTGCCCAGTGCTACAGGCAAGGCAGCCGAGCCTTCAATCCCCCCTAAATGGGTGGGTGGTAATAGGAGCAGGTGGTCAGCAAGGCTGGTAGGGAGCTGAGAACAGCCTCTGTGCACAGGCCAGAGGGAGGGCTAGCGATGGTGGAGAGTGTTCACCCAAAAGCCTGGACAGAGAATGGTTGGTGTGAGCTCGGAGGATGAAGTGTATTGGGTGCTGATTCAGTGCCTTGGGGTTCAAAGGCAGATCTACACTTAGCTGAATCAGGGCAGTCTGTCCACAGGAGAGCCCCCCCCCCAGACAGATTGGGGTTTCTGGCAGAGCACTTAACCTTTGGCAAAATGCAGATGAGAATGATTTCTTAACTCTTTCCTTCCTCAAATGGAGTATTGGGTCTCCCCAAACACCTCCTACCGCCGGTGCCAGAAATCTGGAGGCTTCTGTTCCAGTCTCAAAGCACCCTGGTGCTCAGAGGCCCACACACTTATCTCCCAGCCAAGTTCAGAGTCAGGCTGTATGGTGGTACCTGTCTACTGGAAGCCACCAGAAATGCCACCAAGGGTATATTGAAGTAACTGCCCTTTCCCGGGTGTGCAGGAGATGGGTGCTTGGAGACAGTGGAGGACTGGGAGGGCTACACAGTGCCTCTGTTTTCTAATCTAGAAAACACAGGGAGCTGAGATGACAGTGAGATAGTCCTATAAGCAAAGCACTGGGGTCCGAGCCAGGTGCACCGCGGACAGTCTCTGTTAATTACTACAAGCATTTCTCCTTACTGCCTGCAAGACTCTTCTCTCCCTGTACCCTATATTGTGTTCTGGAGTGGGACGGGATTGGACAGAATGTAGGGGGGGAAAAAGAAGAAAACTGTGGCAATGCTAAGGAGAGCAACTGTAACATTTTAGCTTGAAAATGCTGAAAATAGCGTGTTCAAGCCTTTGTAGATAAAAATGTAAAATGTATGCAAATGTATGTGTCTCACGGAGAAACATACATCTCTGTCCCCCTGACAGTTAGTGCCCGGATGTGGCCATCAGGAAAATCCCTGCAGCATATAGAGGCCCAGGCTGCCTTGGTGCTGCTGGTTGTTATTGGGGAGGGGGTTGTGCTATGCTCCTGTTCCCACCTCTCTTCTGGGTTCCATGCCTTCTGAGAGTCCCACGTGGGAAGAAGAGAGGCTCTGGGCCCCTCTCTGCTCCTCCGCCCTCACCATCCTCCCTCTGGTTCCTCTGAGAGCCCATTTGCTTCCTCTCCCATCCTGGCTCTATTTCTGGAGCATCTCACTGGCGATGCATCCCCCTCCTCTCTGCCAAGCTCCAGGTGCCTGCTTGGTCCTTCTAGTGTTGTGTGCAAGTCAGGGGTGGTGGGAGGGTGACAGCTGAGCAGGGAGGGGCCACAAGAGACAGAGTCAGAGTCTGAGCCAGGAGAGTTGAGTTGGGGGTGAGCTGAGTGGATGCAAGGAGGAGCCAGTGTTACCTCCCAGTTGAAAAACACCCACTCTAGGCACCTGTGGAGGCTTTCCACACCCTTCCCCTGCACCTCCCACGCACTCACCTGACTTGCTGTGAGTTGGAGGCCTCTACCCAAGCAGCTGCAGGCGCTGGGTGCAGGCTTCCTTTCAGCATTTGGGTGAGGGTCTGCTCCTCTTCTCAAGAAGAGCTGAATCTGTGGTTGTTTGGAACGATGAGGAGCCCTGCCCCCATCTGGGTGGGTCCCAGGAGAGCTGAGTCCCATGAAGCCTTCTACTTCCCTTCTCTTGGGTTCAGGAGAGGAGCTTCAGTGCCCCTGCCCTTGCCCATCCTTGCCCGACTCCTCTACCTCAGGGGCCTTTCAGAGTCCTTTGGCCAGAGGACGCCTACAGGACCAAATCTGCAGCACAGTTGCCTTGGGTTCCAGGAGACAGGCATAAAGCCCCTCAATGACCTCTTCACTGTTCTTGGGAAGTCTTACCAGGAATTTTCTTTCTTTCTTTTTAAAGATTTTATTTATTTATTTGTCAGAGAGAAACGCAGCTAGAGAAGGAACATGAGCAGGGGGAGTGTGAGAGGGAGAAGCAGGCTTCCTGCAGAGCAGGGAACCCCATGCGGCCTGATCCTGGGACTCCAGGATCCTGACCTGAGCGGAAGGCAGATGCTTAACGACTGAGCCACCCAGGCACCCCAGGGATTTTATTTCTAAATATTCTGTTTGCAGAGGCATCTTGACCCCAGACTTCCCTCTGGTCACTTGTATGTGATTAAGCATGCAAGGTATTGCCTCCTGGGCTGCCACTATGGATCCCCAAAGACGTCTCCTGGGGAACCCAGTGAAGATCCTGGAGTCTCTCCGGTCTCCAGTTTGTTCTCTCCTCAATCCCCAGCCCCCTGCCTTTCTCCAGCTGCTGCGCTCTGGTGTGTGGGTCAGAAGTGTCCGGCTTTTAGGTCAAGAGTGTTTAAACAGATGAGGTTGTTAAGGTTTGGAAGGAGTGCCCCGGCGGCCACCGCTTTCCTCCCGCCTCGCAGGACCTTAACCCAGTCAGCGCCGCCCCGCAGGCTTGCTTAGGGGAGGGGCCTGACGGCTGCACCGGCCCCAGAAACAGCGCTTAGAGATCCTGGGGTGGCAGGTGATGTCACCCCTGCGGGGCCCATAGGTCTCCCCGCGGCACTTAGTCTGCGGGTAGCCAGAATTCGGCTCAGCCCAGCCAAAGGAGGAAGAGGAGCCTAGGCCTGCACCGCAGCCCGGAGATACGCCCGCAGGACCGCTTCTCAGGCACCGGCCGGAGCCCTTCCGTCTGGGCGTCTGAGGGGACTGGGGCTGTGCCCCACACCCCCCGACCGGGTCTGGAGGCGTGCTGCGGCGGGGGAGGGGGCGCAGGAGCCTCGCGCCGATTGGTCGCGGCCCCCGCCCCCCGCCCCTGGCCGCCGCGCAGCCCCGGGGAAGTTGCTAGTCTGCGGGCGGGCTGCGGGGCCGCCACTCGGGGATCCGCAGCGGGGCTCGCCGGGTCCGCAGTGGCCGGAAGGGCCCCTGGGGGCGCTCGCCTGCCCTCGCCCGCCCTCCCCTCCTCTCCTGGCAGCTCCGGCTCGCTCCTCCTTGCTACCTGTTTCCCTGCCTCCCCCCGCCTCCACCCCGCGCCCGGCAACTTCGGCCTCCCGGGCTGGCCGCCCCTCCCGGCTCCCCGCCGGCCCGCCCGCCCGCCGCCCGCGCCCTCCCTCCTTTGTTGTGAGATGAGGGTCGGGTTTCCGATCTGACCGAGCTGCAGCAGCCGCGCCGCGCGGAGCCGCGGGCATGGAGCCGCTCAGCCACCGGGGCCTGCCGCGTCTCTCCTGGATCGACACCCTCTACAGCAGTACGTGTGCTCTCGGGCCAGGGAGGCCTGGCGGGAACGGGCCTCGGCGCCCCGACGGCCCCGGGGCCCGACCTGCCGGGCTTGTCTAGGGAGCCTTGCGCGGGGCTGTGGGTTGTGGGCACCGCGGGCCAGGTGCCAGGGAGCCGGGAGGTGGGGGGGGGGGCGGGAAGACGTGGGGGAAGGCCCTCCCCGCGATCCGCCACAGATGAGGTCCCCGGAGCGGACTTAGAGCGGGTGGGGGGCCAGTGACCCGACAGGACCGGGAGAGCTGTGTCACCCCTTCCCACCTGTTGTGTAACTGAGCATTCCCCAGCCCTCAGGAAAGAAAGCCCTTGTAGGGTGCTCCCCCCCGCTTCCCGCTGACTGCTCCTTCTGTCCACGCTGAAGCAGAAAGGGCATTTTGGCAAAGTCCTTGGTTCCTGAGTTTGTCACCTCGGGGACATCCTGGGGCCATTGTGTGTTTTAGTGGGGAAGGTGGGGTCGGCTGGAAGGTACTGTAGGTGCAGATCTCCGTGGGGGCTATTTGGATTGAAGGAGCTGGAAACCTCCAGCTCAGCAGTCTTTCCTGCCAGCCTCATCACCACCCTCACCCTCACCACCCCCCAAAAAAGAAAAAAGAAAAAAAAAAAAAAAGAAGCCTCGGCTTCTCCACCCCCTCACTCCCAAATCTGCCTCAGTCATGTGATTGCTCTTGCACTGCCTTTGGGGATGTGTAACTGATCACTCATACATTCTGGGGGCTGGTTCCCAGCAGTGAGCACCCCCACTTTACACCCTGCCTTGCTGAGGTGACTGAACCTCTGCACTTCTCTTCACCTCTCCCTTGAAGCACCTTCCCCAAAGCTTTCAGTGAGGTAGGAAGAGGGCCCAGCTGGCCCCTGCTGAAGCTAGTAAGTGAATTTTGCCTTCTCTGAGCACTTCCGGGGGTCCGTCTCTCTGTTTCTCTGTCTGTCTCTCTCTCTGTGTCTCCTAGCCCAGAGTGCTAAGGCAGGGGGCAGGGGTTCTAGGAGACAGACGGTGCCAAGTTCAGTTTCTGGACACTGGATGTTGAGGGACAAGGACATTAAAAAAAAAAGACTTAATTTATTTATTTGACAGAGAGATCCCAAGTAGGCAGAGAGGCAGGCAGAGAGAGGAGGAAGCAGGCTCCCCGCTGAGCAGAGAGCCCAGGACCCTGAGATCATGACCTGAGCCGAAGGCAGAGGCTTTTTTTTTAAGATTTTATTTATTTGACAGAGAGAAACACAGCCAGACAGGGAACACAAGCAGGGGGAGTGAGAGAGGGAGAAGCAGGCTTCCCGCTGAGCAGGGAGCCGGACGCGGGGCTCAGTCCCGGGTCTCCGGGATCATGACCTGAGCCGAAGGCAGTCGCTTAACCAACTGAGCCACCCAGGCGCCCCATGAAGGCAGAGGCTTTAACCCACTGAGCCACCCAGGTGCCCTAGGGGCAAGGACATTTTTTAATGGTTAACCTGGCTCAGTTTTCTTGGTAACAATTATATGGGGGGGGGGGAATGGACAAGGATGGTGCCTTGAACCCCAAGGCCTTGCCCTGGAGGCTCCTCAGTACTCAGCATACAGCCTTTGACCTCTGTATCCCCTTGGGTCCCTATCATTCCCTGTAGCTTCTTCTCCTCCCTCTTCTTTCTCCTCCCCCTCCTTCCCCCCCCCCCCCCCAGGAGCTCTCCTTGTGATGGTTCATTCCTCCTTGGTTTTCAACATCAAAGGGGCAAAGCTGGATCCCCTGGGTGTCAGTCTTGCAGTGAGCCCAGTCACTCCATCTGCTCCTCCCCCCGCATAGGCTAGCATCATTGGGTGAAGGTCAGGGCCCTTGGCTGTGTGGCATGTGTGTGTGTGTGTGCGTGAATGGGGGCATACAGCTGTTCAAGAGCCATGCTGCAAATCCACTGCTGACCCAAACGAATGATTAGTGACCTCTTAGCTTCGCTCTTGCAAATAACAGTAAAAACAATGCCTCATATTCACATGCTACTTCTGTTCCTGAATATTTCTGGCCCTTTGCAAAACCCAGATGTGAATTCTGGACTTCTCAAAGCATAGAATCCTATGGAAATCTGTCTCTGGCTTTCTCTCTATTGCCCTGACGGAGACTCCTCAACCTAATTGTTTCCAAGTTTTCCTATCTCACCCTCCCCCCAACCCCTTGGAGCAGGGAAGCAGTGTTGTTTGAGGTTTCCTTGCACATTTCTAACCAGAGGAAGGTGGGACCAGGCCTGACTGAGGCGGGCTGGCATCTGAGCTCTCCATCGTGCTGCTTGCTGCCCCGGCCCCTGGGCTCTTGGGCAGCCTGGTTGGGGGTGGTGGGAGGAGGCGCTGACTTGGCAGCGATGTGAGGAGTCCCTGCCTCCCTCCTCAAAATGGCTTATTTGAGAGCCATAGAACGAGGCTTCCTGGGGAGGTGCTGTGCAGTCATGTTTGGGCTGTTAGCCATGAAGTTTCCTCTTGACAAGAGCCTCAATTAAAACAAATACCCGGGCTGTCATTTGCCTGGCAGCATGGTTTTGTGGCTCCCAGAGGCAGTTCTTCTTCCTCTCAGAAAGCTGTTTGCTTATAAGGCTCACAATCCTGGGGTGGCAAGTCACCGCAAAAGCTACATCCAGTAGGCATTGTAAAGGGGATGTCCCCAGGGCACAGGGTGGCCCGTGTATGTCTCTGAGATGTGACTGACACCGTGGCAGAGGCCCTTCCTGAGTGCTGCTCCTGGTAACCGGGATAACAGCGTCTCCTGAGGAGCCCATATATGCCAGGTACTATGCTAGGCTCTCTCTAGCCATCCTCTCCAGATGGCACAACTGAGCAAGACACGTGGTCTTATCTCTGTTTTGCAGGAAGAGAAGTGTGGTAAGCTCAAATCATGATCCAAAGTCACATAACTGATAAGTGACAAAACTAGAATTCACATCATACCCTACCTGGTTGAGGAAGACTTGGAGCTTCACCTAGATAAACGTCTGAGCTTACCCAGGGTCTTGGAGTGTCATGGAATGGGAAGCATCTGAGTTTCTGGTTCTCTCTTTTCACAGGAGTCTTCCTGAAGTGGTCCAGCAGGATAAGTGACCTCAGTGATTCTGAGCCCAAGCTGTCCCTGTGTCTCTTGCAGGAACTGGGGGCTGGTCCTGGAGCCACGGTGGGGGGTGGTTGGGCACTGAACTCACTGAGGTTGGTGATTCTCTACTTGTAAGGTGCCAGACTGCCAACCGGCCCCTCCTGTGACTTGCTTCTTGCCTTTACAGCTGTCAGCTCATTCTTCCTGGCTCAGCATCTATGCCAGGGGCAGTGTGCACATTCTCCCTGGAGGCTGATGGTTGTTTGAGAAGAGGTAGACAACCAAGCCCCTTTTCCCCCTAGGGGAAGTCCTGAAGGGATGCTGTGATGGGATTTGTCCAACTCAAGATTAGTTGACTCCCCACTACCAGTGCGATATGGGGCTGATTGGAGCACCCCTCTTCTGGTCCCTGTACCACTCATTTTCCTACGTCTGTGTAATAACATCAGCTTTGCCCCTAAGGGCCTTGCCTCAACTCTCTCCCCGTAGCTGGCGTGATTCTTTCTGTAGGGGCTGCAGTTTCCTTTTATCTTCTCTGTGTTGTTCATTCGTCACCTTCTCTACTGAGCACCTACCAGTCTCTTGGTTTTCTTCTATGGCATGGGGTTAGATTGGATTAATTTAAGTTCTGTGGAATAACGAAGTGTGTTGGAGGGGTGCTCTGAGCCTGCCCCTCTGGGTGGGTACCATACCCTCCAAACAGAGCTGAACTGAGACATGGATGTACCCCAGGCAGGTAATAACTTGGTATGTCTTCAAATGGAAGGTCTTTCTTCTTTCACCCCAGGCAACATTTCCATCACTTGAGATGTTTCCACGTTCCTTGCACACTCAGTACCCTATCTAAGAGTCCAGAAAGCATTTGGGGTTGTGGGCGTATAAACCCTTCTCCAGATCATCATGAACCGGCCTCAGTTTCCCATCTTACTCCTCTATTAGCCACATCAAGGAGCAGGCTACTGGTCTGACAGACTGTGGGTCCAGTCAGAGCAGCTGTCTCACTCCGGCCACATCGGATCACCCCAGATGTGCTTGTGAACACCTGCAGTTGGATGATTTCTTGTCCTCTGAAAAGTCCCAGCATTTATTCCTCCTCGTTAACACTAGTCCATTATTGTCACGGCTGCTGGAGTCTCAGAGGTGGGGCTGGCAGAATGAAGTCATCCATTCGGAGAAGAATTTTTGTTACTGTGATTGTTGCTGTTGTTCTTTGGAAAACAGAAAAAAATGACAGGAACATTTGTGAAGAATTAGCTAAGTGTGTAGAAGACCGGGGAATAAGGAGAAAACCCGTTCTGCCTTCCTCTTGTGGGTGGGATGGAAGACGTGGGCTGTTCTCCAAGGTGTGGTCTGGTTTCTGGGTGCCCCATACGTACTTCTCTGTAATGCAAGACTATGAAGTCTCTCATAGATGCCCCGTGGATTCATTAATGTTTATAAGGTGCTTTGAAGATGGAGTGCTATGGGACTGTAGCTCAGCTATCTGGCTCATCATGGTCCTCATCATGACTGGAGTCTGCGAAAGGCTCACTGATGAATGGAAAGGGGCTGCAAAGGGAGTGAGGGGGCTGGCAGGTGCAGACTGCTGGAACCAGGGTGCCAGGGGGGTGCTAGGCCAGCCCCTCCTGAGTCATAAACCTTCAGTGATTTTGGTAGCATGGGTATGAAAGAGAAAAGGGAACTCCTGGGTTCTTGGCTCCTTTAACTCTTTACTCCACCAGAAATCCCGGAAACCCATTCATTGGCCCATTCACAAGTTTCCAGCTGTGTGGATTTGGTAATTGTAGTAGTTTGCAGTGGAGTCAGAGACCCCCAAGGGAGTCCCACACGTTGCTAGGGCTTGTGATTGTGTAATTAGAAGACTTCGCTGCCAGAGTTGGTCCTGCAGCTGTTTGGCTCAGCTTGAGCCCCTTGGGGACAAACTGGGAACTAGGCAGCTTCACGGTCAACATCTCTGCCAGGCCCCTGGTTGTGGTAGGTGGAGGCAGTCCATGGGGCTTCAGTACCCATAATTTTCTACCTACAGGGTCTTAGCAGTTTCTGCTGAGTAGAGTAGGAAGAGGCCTGCCCCTCACCTGTCTCCAGAGCAGGATAGGAAGGACTGATTTTGATTTGTGGCCTTGCTCTGCCTTCGTTTGCATTTCTTTGGGCAAGATGGGGTCAGTTGGAGCCAGGGATACTCCTGATTGGCAGTGGGAGTGTTCTGCTTGTTCCTGAAGCGTGGGGAGAACCTGTCCAGAGTCTGTAAATGAGGAGACAGAAATCAGAACGATAGGCAAGCTGTGGAAAGGCCCCTGTATGAGAATTGGGGGATAGATGCCCAGTCCAACCCCCTGCCCAAGGCATTTGGCAAAGAGTCCTTCAAGGTGGGGCCAATGTTGCCATGACTGGACGAAAGACAACGTTCTCTGTCCCCAGATTCAGACCTCATTTGGGCCTCTCGCTCAGTTTGCTTTTCTCTTATCTTCTCTTCTGCCCTTCCTTCCCCACCACACACCAGAATGAAAAATGCCTAGGGGTTTACTAGCCATATAGAAACATATCCCTCTAGACCACAGACACGCAAGATGTGCTCAGGCATTTTGCCTCAGATGAGGAAGGTCTCCAGAAAGGGTTGGGTGGCTAGAAGGCCCTGGGTGGGCCAGTGCTGATGGAGTTCAGAGTCCTTGTCACTCCGGGTGACATGGCTATTGGCAGAGCTGGTACTGCCTAGAAAGGTCTCATATTGACCAGGGATCTGTGGGTTTACTCAGGGCTGTTGGGAAAGGCTGTGACCATAATTACCTTTATGGGATTGAAAGGTTGATCTTATTAGTGCACTGGGCTAACCTCTTCCTCTTGGGCATTGCCTCCTGGCCAGCAGCAAGGTTTAATGGATCAAGATGATGGAGACCAAAGATGTATAATTAAGCCCAGTTATTTCCCTACCTGGGAGACATCTGTTCTCCACAGCAACAATTGATTTCCTCACTTGTGGTAACCCTGTTCAGCTGCAAGTTACTGTGGGCCTAAAGAGCCGAGGGGCCATCTTTGTGCTTGAGTTTCTCCCTTGAAGGTGAAATTTAGGAGGAAAAACCCTTCTGAGCATTTTGGGGTCAGGTGGCAGTGTGTTCCATCCATATGATGGCGCACTTTAGAGTTGTATGGGGGAACCTCTTTGGG
Source organism: Spilogale gracilis (assembly GCA_004023965.1). NCBI lineage: Eukaryota > Metazoa > Chordata > Mammalia > Carnivora > Mephitidae > Spilogale > Spilogale gracilis. The sequence continues at coordinate 43,383 of PITA01008634.1, read as the reverse complement.
AAACGTGTCTGGGTTCCACAAAGGTACGTAAAAACCTCACCCTTGGGTCTCTCACCAGGCCCAATGAAAAGAAAGGTTGGGGTGCCGGGGGGGGGGGCTCAGTCAGTTAAGTGGCTGCCTTTGGTTTGAGTCATGATTCCCGGGTCCTGGGATCGAGCCCTTTATCAGGCTCCCTGCTCGATGGGGAGCCTGCTTCTCCTTGTCTCTCTGCCTCTCCACCCCCGGCTCATGTTTTCTGTCTCAAATAAATAAATAAAATCTTTTTATTTTATTTTTTATTTTTTTAAAGATTTTATTTATTTATTTGATAAAGAGATCACAGGTAGGCAAAGAGGCAGGCAGAGAGAGAGGAGGAAGCAGGCTCCCTGCCAAGCAGAGAGCTCGATATGGTGCTCAATTCCAGGACCCTGAGGTCATGACTTGAGCTGAAGGCAGAGGCTTTAACCCATTGAAGGCACCCCTAAATAAATAAAATCTTAAAGAAAAGAAAAGAAAGCTCATTAGTCCTGCTGAATTTGTAGAAGTTATGTTTTCCATTTGGTCTGGGAAGAACGGACATGACATAAAGCCAGCCCTACTAGGGGCTAGATGCTGTGCCGTGCTCCATGCTTCCCTTCTGTTAACCTAAGACTGGAGATCAGAGGCCTTGAGAGGTTAGGTTATGGCCCAAGATCTCCAGTTTGGACTAGATCAGATTTCAGATGGCTCTGGCTCTCTGTATAGCCTTCCAACAGCAATAATGATTGTAGCCAGTCCTGTGGAGTACCTACAGTGTGTCAGCACGGTCCTAGGTCTTAACCTTGTATGATCACCAGTCCTCTTCAGGCCCTGCTTTATGAGGCAGGAGTTCTTATCTTCATTTTCTAGAGAGGAAACAAGCTCAGGGAAGTTAAGTAATTAATTCAAGGTTCTGGATCTAGAGCACAAATCAGGCTTAGAGCACAAGGTTGGCTGGATTCTAAACCATACTTTCTCCCACATCCCTTGCCTTTGACAGCAATGCCAGTGAAGGCCCTTTGGCAGCGGGTCGTTCATGGTAGTTGGTTGATCTGTTCACCTGTCTAGCTAAAATGACAATTGTAAAAACTGTCTTGGGTCCCCCGTGGTGTTCAGGTAGCTCTCAGCCTCTAGGTGGCCTGTTAAGTGCTTACCAACTGGACCTCCTCTTCTGAAGGAAGATCCCCAGGAGATCTCCCTGTGGGCACTTAGAACCTCTATCCCAGCATTACCTTTTCCCTGGGATCATTAGCAAGAAATACTGATAGTTAACAACAACAACAAAGAGTTTTAAGGGAAAGAGAGAAAATAGAGTTTGGGAGTAGAGATGAGGTACAGCTAGTGCCCAGTTTCTAGAGCACAACAAGGGCAGAGGCAAGGAGATGGGGACTGGAGGAGGAGGGGACTTGGCAGAGCCTAGGCGCGGCTGGCCTCACTGTTCAGCCTTTTAAAATTCACCTCCACAGTTTCCAGAGGAGAATAAAGGGCCCTCAGCCCTAAATTAGGCCACTGCTCACCAATGTCCTTTGCCGAGGCCCAGGGCCAGTTGGGGTGCAGATCCAGCTTCTGTCTTTGAACTTGCCCACGCCCAGCATGCTAATGATGGGGTGGTTCCATGCAGAGCCTCCAGCCCCTCTCCCCATTCCCCCAGGGCCCTAGAGCCCAGAGCCCCCTGCCAAGGGGCTTGTCTGCTGCGGCTTTCACCCTAGCAGACCCCTCTTCCAAGACAGTTGCAAAAAGGTTTTGTGTGTGGTAAGTGTCCTGGATGTGATGAAACAGAGGCTTGCCCACCCTGAGCTGAGAACCAAAGCCTGAAGTTGTAAATGGGGACGAGGGAGGGGGCACCCCACAACTCCATTCTCTTCCTTTCCCTTCCCTGCCCCAAATTTCACTGGCAGCTTACTTCCTGTGAGTCTGCAGGCATTTTTAGGAATCCCTGTTTGGGTGTAGGGATCCATGACCCTCCCCTCCTGGGCTCCTCTGTAGAGGAACAAATAAAGACTTTCAGTTGCCCTTAAGGCCTTAGTTGCTACTCCCTTCCCTGGGGTTCCAGACCAGAGGCTCAGCCTTGACCCGTCCAGCCTCTGGGTTCTCCTCTCTCCACCCCTCCATCACACCCCTACTTTTCTCCTGTTCTTCTTGTTCTTCTTGCCCTTCCCCCTAGCCTTTCAAGGGAAGGGACACCATTCAGGAAAGACTGCTGAAATAGGGCTGCCCAAGCCCCAAAATTGAGAGGGCCAGGAGAGCACACCCTGGTGATGGGGATCCTGCCCCCTCCAAAAAGGACATGGCTTCCCATGATTCTTCCTATGTAGGTTGAAACAGTGCCTCCGTGCAAACTGCTCAAGCCCTCTCTCACCTGAGCAGGGCCAGGGAGGGCCTGTTTCATCACCGGTTGGAGAAACTACTATTGTCAGCTCTGTGTCATGAGAGAGGAGCCAGAGAACTAAGGTGGGGACCCCCACGGTGTAGCATGAAGGACACTCTGCTCATGGGTGACCTGGCCAAAGGAGCCAGCTCCTCACCACTGGAATTAATTTAGCAGCAGCTGGAAATCCCTACCAAAGGGAGAGTGGGCTCTAACTCTTGCAATCTAAACATAATCTGTGTATTTTATGTTATAAGCCAGTACATACACAGAGTAAAACACAAGTTTCATTGGACAGTCCTTACCCTTTCTATAACATTTGCAATGCATATATATTTTTTATGCCCTTCTATTCTGTGCCATTCCATTGCATTTAAAGCAAACCCAGAAAGTGCTAGTCATGACCTCCTATGTTGTTCTCATGACCTACAGTAGGAAAACAGTGGGCAAGATGATCTCCAATGGGCTTTTATGAACTGTAAGGAATGATAATTTACTGAACTGTGGTGCTTTCTGTACCTTTGTTGTGATTTTTTGCCAGATTCCCACAGTTCTGTTCTTATGGACTTAATGTTTTTCTTCAGTTTGATTTGTTGTTTAAAATGTAACTTACTTAGAAAGGGAACCTAGTGGAAAATTTGTACCGCTTGCAATAAACCAAAAGTTACCTTACAAATAGATGCACTAAAAACTAAATAATATTATTAATTCAAATTATGCACTGTTGCCCTTGGAAAGATCTAGATCTGAGCCTCCCATGTCCTTGTTTAAAGAAAAAGGAACAGAAGATAGAGAGATGTTAAAGACATACTAGCATCAAACAGTCTTTCTTCTTCAGTAACAGTGAGATTGAAAGGAATCAAGAAGGGAATAATTTTCCCAATCTGTGCTTGAGTGTGCTTTGATGCAGTGTAGCTAGCAAGCAGGTGCTAATGAAAGGGCCCTTCTGTCTTGGCATTCTCTACTTCTATCTACCCAGAGTCCTGGGTCCCATATTTCCTGTGGTGGGAGAGGAGAGGAGAAATGATGGTTTTCTTCTAGCAACACATATACTAGACCAGAATCTCAAATTCCATCGTGCATTTGAATCACCCAGGGATCTTGTTAAGACATAGATTCTCATTCAGTAGATCTGAGACACGAGGCTCTGCATTCTAGCAAGTTCCCAGGTAATGCCAATGCTGCCGAAGGTCTAGGGACCACAGTTTGGGGAGCAGAGCCACAGGGTCTTTTTTTCCCATCCCTAGTAGACTGACTGCAGACTGTGAACCAATTCAGACCCTTCTGTAACTTGATTCTAGCCAGATGAAAAGCCACCCATGACCTATATCTCTTTTGAGCCCACTTCTCAATAAAAACAAAAAGAACAAAGCAATTGATTGGACATCTCATGGGTACCAGACTTGAACTAGTGTTCTCGAATTCATGATCTTATTTAATCCTCACAGTAAAACCTGTGATCAGTTGTTACCCTCATGGTAAGGACGAGAAGAGAGAGCTGCCATTGCATTTGGCCTCTGCTGGGGATTTCCCACATGGGGGAAGGGCACAACAGGCCTCCGATGTTCTCACGTGGGGGGGCACAGCAGGCCTCCGATACCCTCCCTGAGTGGCAGAAGCTCAAGCATCTGTCTTTCTGAGTGCCTCTGTCTAGAGGAACCTGTGTCCTTCCCACCCTTTTCCCCCCCTAAAGGCACAATGTCTTGGCTGTTAATTGTCTAGCGCATCACAGAGATCGTTAATGAGGGACCAGCTGGCGTGCCAGTCAGCCCTGGAAGCACCATTTCCCCCTGATTTAGGTGGGCAAACATTTTGCAGACCCCATCGTAGCCTCTGACTAAACATTCCCCTTTTGGGCCTGGATGGTGCCTACCTCTATGTGTCTGTGGGCACTATGTGCCATCTTTGGGTATAGAACCTTTAGTGACCAGAAGCAGGAGCAGGTTCTGTCTCCTGCTCTCTGGAAAAGAAGGATGGGACACAAATTTGATGTCTGTAGTGGCTGTTTCTGGCCCAGGCCTCCTGTCCTGGCTGATCACCGCCATGACAGCCAGGCCCTCGCAGCGGACGCCTGAGCACCCACAGACCGCTCTGATGCCTCCCGACACCACCCCCTTTCCAGGTGGCTGCAGCTATGACAAACCCACTTCCATCTGCCACTCCTTTGCCCAGAAACCTTCCATGGGGCAGTGTATTTCCACATGAGCTTAAGACTGCCTTCAAGTTCCCCCATGCGACGGGGGTACTAACACTATCCATTCAGGTTTCCCAGCATCCCCCAGCCAACCTCCATGCTCTGCTGAACTCCCCTCCACCCTCAAGCCTCAGCTGGGCTCCCACCAGCTCCAGGAAGCCCACCAAGCCTGACCAAGCCCACCAAGCCTCAGTGAGCGCCCCAGCTCAGAACTCGGCATGCTCTGGGCCCTGTCACCGGGTGGGGGCTGGGGTTTGGTTTCTTAACCTGTTTTTTTTTTTTGTGTAGTGTTTATCTATACAGTGTTTCCAGGCTGTTATTTCTTCTCTGCCAGACTCCAAACTCCTTAGTGGCATGAAGATGAATAACAAAGGCTGCCATTTATGAAGTGCGAGACACTGTCCTTAAGCACTTTGCAAACAATGTTCCGTTTAATCTTTAGCCTCCTGAGGCAGTCCCAACTATTTTTATCCAGTTTTATAGATGAGGAAACTTTTTTTTTTTAAAGATTGTAGAGACATTAGATAGCTTTCCTATAAAGGGCTGAGCTGGGCTCTAAACCCAGATCTGCATGGAAGCCTCAGCCTGCAGTCTTCATCAGAAGGACCCAAATGCCATGGCCCTCTAAATGACAACTTTGTGTTTGAAAAGGTCCTCTTCTTGCCCCATCGAGTTTGGGGACTGGCTCTTAACTGCCTTGCACGTGGGGGAGCTTGGACATGCTTTGTGATTGGTGCAGAGGGTAGGAAGAAACAATGTTCTGCAGGGATCCAGGTTCATCGTACGAGGGCTACCTAAAAGAACCATGGTGCAGGGGAGATGCAAGAAGGCAGCAGGGCTGGGCCTGAAGATGGCAGCAGGCCATCAGAAAAGGATATTGGAGAGACGGAGCCAGTGACCCTCTCTCCGCCCCACCGATAACTCAGGGCCTTGCTCATCTCTGGGTGTATTAATCAGCGAGGGCATCTTGTGAAAATACAGATTCTGATCCAGCAAGTCTAGGGCAGGCCTCCTGTCTGGCATTTTTTTTAAAAAAGATGTTTTTAGGGCACCTGGGTGGCTCACTGGGTTAAGCCTCTGCCTTCGGCTCAGCTCATGATCTCAAGGTCCTGGGATCGAGGCCTGCATTGGGCTTTCTGCTCAGCAGGGAGCCTGCTTCCTCCTCTCTCTCTGCCTACCTGTGATCTCTCTCTCTGCCAAATAAATAAATAAAATCTTTAAAAAAAAAAAAGATGTTTTTATCTGATAGAGAGAGAATGCACAAGCAAGGCGAGGAGCCGAGGGAGAGGAAGAAGCGGACTCCTCAGTGAGCAGGGAGCCCGATGCAGGGCTGGATCCCAGGACCCTGAGATCATGACCTCAGCCAAAGGCAGATGCTTAACTGACTGAGCCACCCAGGCGCACCCCTCCCCCCATTTGGCATTTCTGGAAGCCCTCTGGGATGCCCTGGGTAGGAAGGACCTAGACTCCTCCAAGCCTTTCTGGAGGATCTGATTTAGTCACTTGCCAGTCTAGCACCTTCCCACCTCCCTCCTTTCTATAGGATAAAATCTAAACTCCTTAGTATGGCACGGGAGCCTTTTCAGACACTGTCTGCAACCCACCTGGTGCCTCACCTCCTGGTGTCCTCTCCCATGCTCCCGACCCTCCAGGCAAACTGAATTCTTCACCGTTCCTCAGACACACCATGCCCAGTCATAGTTTGGTATTTGCTGCACAGGCTGTTCCTTTGCCTAGAAGAGTGCTCATTGGGCTTTCTTAACTAGAGAGGGATGAGGCTGAATGTCACTCCCTTGGGAAGTCATTGCCTGGGGAGTGGGCTCTAGACCTAAGCTTCTAGCCCTGGAGAGAAGTCCCCGAGAGGTTTCTAGAACCCTTCCCTGTCCCTGCTCCCAGTAAAGGACAGCTGTGGTCCCTGGCCTTGGAGTCAGGTGACTTAATTGTCCTGCTTCAAACATTCATTGTTTCTTGCCACCTTTGAGTAAAAATAGAGCTGAGAATGACTGAAGTGAAACCTGCTTGGAGTCCAGGAGGGCAGGGATGGGGCCCCTCCCTGGGAAGGCATGGGGGTGCTCCTTGGAGCCCCAGGAGGCCCGGAGCCTTCTATGGGAGCTCTGGGGAGGGGGCCTTGTGACTGGGGCCAGGGCTGCCGGGGCCCTGTGGTCATGCCCTGGACCCTGAGAGGCCAGCCTGACTCTCCTGTCAGTATTCTCATGGCTGCTGTCACTTTAAAAGTTTCTCTCTGGGCTGTGGAAATATTTCAGGACTTCCGGAGGGGTTTCCTTCGCTGTGGTGCTTGCTTCCAGAGTTTTCCCCTGGGCTTTTTGCCTTCGGGTTCCAGCTGCAGGCAGGGGCAGCTTCCGAAAGGGCTGGGCTGCCTGCAGCCCTCCTGGGGACCTCCTACACTAGTGATCACCCACCCTTCCTCTCCTGACCCCTAGAGGCTAAGCTGATGAGAAGCTTCTGTGGATTTGACACAAATATTGAGACTGTTTTTATAGACTTGACATGATAAAATAATGAGTGATTCATGGGAAAACGCTGGTGATAATACCTAGCACTTGCCATATGTCTGCACTGTTCTACGTACTTCATGTATATAAATTCTCTTCTTGACAAGAGTCCTATGAAGAAGACACTTACTTCCACTTTACAAATGAGAACACAGATGCACAAATTAGGCAAGTAACTTTCTCAAAGACATATAGCTAGGAAGTGATGAGCTGGGATATGAAACCACACCGTGGGAGCCCTGTGTTCTTGCTCTTCAACAGGACACTAGGCTATATCTTGCCTACCAACAGTGAAAAATGTAAAGTTTCTTTAAGGTCAAGGACATGGGAACCTTCAGGGATGGTTTCACAGAGCAGCTGATAACACAGCCTGCTCCCAGAGGGCAGAGTGAGGTGTGACTTCATGGTTTCCCTGGAGATCCCTGGATGGGAAGAGGGTTCCAGGCAGGTATGAGGAGCTCATGCTAGGGTCCATATCCACCTGCTCACCACCCCGCTGAATGTTGTGGAGACACTGGCCACATGCCAGCCTGTCACCAGGTACAAGATAACACTGGTGTATCTTTGTGTATTTGCTGAGAGGTGGTAGAGAGTGAGCATCCCTAACTGGCCTGGGCTCCAGGCCTGTCTGAGGTCCATGCCTTTAAATCTTAATTCCAGATCCTGTTCAGATTTATTAATTCACAAATAATTGTGTCACAGTGTGACATCTTCCTTCTCCTTGAAAATCTTCATGATTCTTAAGATAGAATTTTTTCCTTTTATAAAAGGAATGCATGCAGTTACAGAAGATTAAAAAAAAAATGTCTAAAAACAGAGGGGAGAAAATCCATGTTCCACCATCTTACCCCCTGAGAAGAGCTGTCCTCTCTGTTCTTCCTTTTTGCCTCGGGTCTGGGCACCCAGACCACCCGTGTACTCCCAGCAGAGGTGAAGCTGGGGGTTAGGACGTGACAGAAGCCCCTCACAGCCCCATGGACAAGCACCAACCCTGGTGGCTTGTGCCAGGGGAAGAGGATCTAGAAACCAACAGCTCCTCTTCTCTAGTTGGTTCGTTCAGACAGGGCGAGGATTGGAGGCCTGCAGCTTCCCTCTCCAGACCATCATGTGCCCACCTGTCCTCACCTCAGCTCATCCTGGGGACAGTGTGGAGGTGCCCACTGCTATCCCATCTTCTCTGCCCTATCCCAGCTTGTGTCTAGAAACCAGTTTCCAGAAGCATTAGCAGCTCTGTTTGGCCAGAAGCCCACATCCAAATCTCCCCTACATCTTTTTCTATCTCCCCCAGGCCCAGTTTCTCAGTGTTGTGGTCCTTCCTCATTTTCCAAAGGTTAACTCCAGTTAATTCAAAGAGAAATCTGAGACCAAGAGCTTTGTCTGGTGTCTCTGCTACTAACCCCTTCCAGTTCTCTGCCATCCTCTTCTTTTTCTTTGTGTCTCCCCCCTCACCCAGGTCCCCAAGGGACTGTTCAGCAAGTGCTTGTTGGCAGGTTCCAAGAGACCCGGGCTCAGCCATCTGGAGACCAGAGTCCCCAACCAGTTACTGCCATGTCCATCAGGGTCTGGCAGGAAACAGGTGGTGCACTCAGGCTGGGGAGTTTGGGGAGACCAATTGTGAACAGGGTGAGAGGAGGGTCTGGTTCCCACACCGGGGGGCACAGAGGCCACGTGAGACTTGGCAGGGGCTGAGTGGCCCACAGGGAGGGGTGGGGGAGGAGAGAGAAATACCCTCCTCATACCCTCACTTCCTCTGATTTCTCTGGGGCAGAAACCAGAGTGGAGAAGCAGGGAGAATGGACCTGGAAGGGCATACTCCAAGACACTAGCCTGTGTCTGGGGAAGATCATTCTGAATCTTTCCCAATCTGTGGACTGAGGGTTATAAAAGCCGCCCCGTATATGTTGCGAGTTCATTGGAAAAATCAGCTAAGGCAATAAAAGGTGACAACTTGTGTTCATCATACTGTTTTATACTAGAGTAAGGGGTGATTGTTGTCTTTGATAAACACTCACTGGGAAATCCCCCCCCCCCAATGGAATGAAGCTTCCACATTCTCACTTCTGCTGGGGAATCCTCTGATCTCCAAAGGGTAAGTAGGTAAAGGAAACAGCACTTGTGAAATTCCAAAAGCCTAGATCTGAATCTTGGAGCCCTGTTTAAAATGTTCGTGTGGTATTGGGCAAGTTATTAAGGAGCCTCTCTGCAGTGAAAGGACCTCATTGGGCTGGTTTGGGGTTCAGAGAAGCATGGATACTGCCCGTACTAATAGCCAGCCTTGGTGGGGGTGGGGGGGTAGATTAGAAGACAGGTGACCTTGACCTGGTGGGAAATATTTAACTTCCAGAGGGGTAGGGCTTTCTGAAAGGCCCAAGATGGGAGCTGAGGGTCTCAGCCTTTCTGGTGTGCATGGGCTGAGGGTCTGCAGGGTTTTCTAGCAGGCAGTGAGGCCTGGCTGCCTCCTGCCCACTTCTCTCAGCCAGAGCACTTGTGAGCAGCACTCCCTAGAAGCTGAGGGTCAAGAACCACAACTCCACCAAGTGACAATGTCTCCACTGGATAAGTGTCCCGCCCTGGGAGATTCCATATAACTGAAGATTTGTTGAGTGAATGAAGGAATGAATGAATGAATGAACAAATGAATAAATGATTGTTAATCTGCACTGAAGTTTCTCTATAGAACCCGAGAGCCTTAGGTGTGAATGTGGGTTCTGGGACGTAGTTACATCTTTAACCCTTGATTTCCTCATCTGTGAATTCGAGGTATGGTTCACACCTACAGTGCTAGCATTTGATGAAATTCAGTTACATGATACATGGAGATGCTGGGCCCATAGGTGCACCTGTCGAGTGTTATTTTCTGCCTTTGAGCGATACATGAAACCACAGACACTGTGGACACAGGCCGTCAGGGCTCTGTTCCTGGCAGTGTTTGTGCTTTACTAGAGGTTCGGCCTCCTGATCTCTGGGCAAGGCATGCTGTGGGTCCCTCTGCTCTCAGTCCTAAGGGACCTGTTCTCTCCGGACAGCACCCACCTCCCTGGGGGTGCCATCACTCACAGGGTCCTGAGTTCAGGGATGGCATCCCTCTTCCTTTTGCCGAATCCTGGCCCTCAAGTGGTCCCCAAGCTCCAAGGTGTGAATCCCCAAGCTCTGTCCTCAGCTCTGTCCTCTGACCCAGGCCCAAGGTCATGGAAGCAACTCCTAACATTGACTTTAACCATTGCTGACTTATACTGAGTCCTAATGTGCATAGGCACTGATCAGTTCATTCTCTTGGACTCTCCAGAGTCCCCGTGGCTAGCATAGCATGTCAGAGTAACTGATTTTCCTGGTAATCCTACATCCTTTATGCATTTAAAAACATTCTTCAGAATAGAGTTTGTGCACTTCACCAGACCGACATAGCTCTGTGGCACAGAAGAGTGAAGGGTCCCTGCTCATTTCCTGCAAGTTCTAGGTTCCCTGTACTCTCAGTAGAATTCAACCTTCTCTGGGTAACTCTGGGCCGTTCCTATGGCAATGGCCTTCACTGAACTGGGAGGCAGGAGACCTGGGCTCTTCTCCAAGCCTGGCTGCTCCCTGGCTGTGTGACCTTAGGCAGGTTCTCAGTGCCCTCAAGTATAAAATGTAATGGTGGGACTATCCCCGCATGATTTTGATTTTGATTTTCTTTTTTTTTTTTTAATGCATTTCTTTTTTTTTCTTAAAGATTTTATTTATTTGAGAGAGAGAGAGAGAGAGAGAATGAGAGCGAGAAAGCATGAGGGGGGAGGGTCAGAGGGAGAAGCAGACCCCCCACTGAGCTGGGAGCCCAATGCAGGACTCGATCCTAGGATTCCAGGAACACAACCTGAGCCCAAGGCCATCGCTTAACCATCTGAGCCACCCAGGCACCCGATTTCTATTTTCTGTGTGGAATATGTTATATATATACTAAAGAGTATATAAAACATCTGGGTTTGGCTTAGTAAGGACTTTCCAGACAAGTATCCATTTGTCCTCTGTGAAGCTTAAAGAGACCTTTGCGAGGCCTGAGGAGCGGCTGTGGGCCTCTCTGTGTGCTTGTTTGCTAATAAAAAGACCCAGAGCCTGGGGTGTTAAAACCATAGAAATGTGTTGTCTCACACCGGGGACCAGAAGTCCAACGTCAAGGTGCCTTTTGAGGGAGAAGCTGCCCTGTGCCTCCCTCCTAGCTTCTGCTGGCTGGCTGGCAGTTGACATTTGTGCCTTGTAGATGCCTCACCCCATCTCACCCCTCCCTTCCTTCTTCCCATGGCATTCTCCCCGTGTCTCTGCATCCAAGTTTCCCCTTTGTATAAAGAAAATAGTCATGTTGGATTGGGGCTCACCCTAATGACCTCATTTTAACTCGATTATCTCTGTAAGGACCATATTTCCAAATGAGTCACATTCTGAGGTCCTGAGGGTTAAGGCTCCAACATCTCTTTTTTTGAGGGGACACTGCTCATCGCATTGCCACTCATTTTCACTGCCTCCCACCCCTGGTGCAGACAGAGGTAACATCATCCTGAATTTTGTGTTAATCATTCCCTCCTTTTCTTCAGAGTTTTAGTGCATAGGAATGTGTTTAGGAATAAGTGGTTAGGAATAATAAAGCATAGTGGTTTATAGCAGGTTTGCCAGCAATTTATAAAAATAGAATCACCGTATAACTTTTTCTGTGGCTTGCCTTTTTCTGCTTAAAATTATGTTTTTGAGGTTTGTCTTTATTCTTGTGTATAGCTTTAGATTATTCATTGCCAAAGCTGCATAGAATTCCATTCTGTGAATAAACTACAACTTATTTAGTAGTAATAATGGTACTTCTATATTTTTGGACAAAATCCATAGTAGGAAAATCATCTTATACTGCAGACAGCACACACACACATACAAACTACATATATGTATGTGACTGAAACCAGTTTCATGAAACAATACCTACTCTTAGTCTGTGAGATGCTCCTTTTTAATCCATTCCAAAAGGTGACCTGTCAAACTGATTGCATCGTGCACCAACGGGTCAATTAGCGATGGCTGAATGTGCACCCCCCCGCGTCCATCTGGCTGGATGGCCCTGGGGTTCTTTGCCCAGCAGGTGGGCACAGGGCATGGCTCTGCTGTCTGCACATTCACCCTCTGGCATGGGACCACTGTGCCATCTGTCATGACTGTCGGCATCTCCCCCCTCCTACTGGGCATCTTCTACATGTGGCCGCGCCCTTGTATCACATCTCCTGGGCTGTGGCCTGAGAGACTGGATCCCTGGGCATGTTAGAAGCGTGTGTACTGTAGCATTACGGATTTAGTCATGTAGCAAGAGAGAGGGTAGTGCCTGGGACCAGACTGCCTGGGTTCCAAGCTTGACCACTCAGCAGCTCTGTGACTTTGGGCAAGATATGTGACCACTCTGTGCCTCAGTTTCCTCATCTGGAAAATTGGGAGGGTATTAGTGGTACCTATCTCATGGGGGGCAGTATGAGGATAAAGTGAATTCACTGTTTGCTTAAGTATAGGCTCTTATTATTGTTTCTGAGCCTAGTTGTGTGTTAGGGCTCAATATCTAATCTCTGGACACAATGGCGATGTTGGGAAGAGGTCAAGACACTTAGTTAAAAGAAGCTGGACGTCGTGATGCCTGGACGGCTCAGTCCGTTAAGCGTCTGCCTTCAGCCCGGGTCATGATCACAATCCTGCGATCAAGCCTCACGTTGGGCTTCCTACTCAGCATAAAGCCTGCTTTCTCCTTCTGCCTGCTTCTCCCCCTGCTTGTGTGTGAGCGCATGCTCTCTCTCTGACAAATAAATAAAATCTTTAAAAAAATAAAAGAAGTCGGAGGTGAGGCAAGAGCTGGTTCTGGACCCATGCTCCCTGTATTTGGATCCCAGCTCCACCACTGACTAGCCATGTAGCCATGAGGAAGTTATTTAACCTTCCCGACATGAGGAAACCGAGGCACAGAGAGGTTAGGTAACTAGCTCAAGAGACAGCTAATAAATGGTGAAGCCAAGATTCAAACTTCAGGGCAGTCTTCTCTCCAGTCTTGTCTCCTGAACAAGTACATGATATTGAGTATTATCAAAAGTGGTTCATTCTAGTGGGAGTCAGAGAGCGCTGTTTGAGGGACGTGAGGGTGAGCTGGGTTTGATTCTCTTCTTTAGGCAAGCAAATGGGGAAGGAGAAGACGCAAGAATCAATGGGAAGTTCGGGGGCAGTCAGAGGTCTGGGAGCAGAAGGTGTAAGTGCAGGGTGAGGGGTGGGACCGGTGCTGTGGCTCAGGAAGCCAGTAGGCTGGGCCACCGAGCTCTGGAAGACTGTGTGAAGTAGCGGGACTCTTGCTGATAACTCAGTATCGTGCCAGGAGCTCTCAGAGTGTCTACCTCGTTGTGAGAATTAAGGGAGTTACTACTGCCCCACATACATAGTATGTATCCCCTGTCTGCTGGGTGTAGGCCTCATGAAGGCAGAGGCTGAGTTGGCTTTGCCTCTGTGTTGCATCTCAGGCACAGTGCATGGTGCATAATAGGTACACATCAGGTATCTGTCAATGGAATGGAGGAAAGCCGCCTTTACCCTCCTTGGAGAAATGTCTCTTTGGATCCTTTGCCTGTTTTTTTTTTTAAAGATTTTATTTATTTATTTGACAGAAAGAAACACAGCAAGAGAGGGAATACAAGCAGGGGGAGTGAGTGAGGGAGAAGCAGGCTTCTTGCCGAGCCAGGAGCCCAATGCGGGGCTTGATCCTGGGACTCTGGGTCATGACCTGAGCAGAAGGCAGATGCCCAACCAAATGAGCCACCCAGGCGCCCAGATCCTTTGCCTATGTTTAGTTGGGTTATGTGTCTTCTTCTTGTTGAGTTGTAAGATTTCTTTATATATTCTGGCCACAAGTCCCTTATCATATATATGGTTTGCAAATATTTTTTCCCGTTCTAATGGGTTGTCTTTCACTCTCTTGATACTATCCCTGGATAATAACCACGGACACTTTTGATTTTGATGACTTTCAGTTTATCTACCTTTTCTTGCTTTTGGAGACCTTCACCAAATCCAAGGTCATGAGCTTTAACCCTGTCTTTTCTTCCAAGAGGTTTGTAGTTTCAGCTCTTACATGGAAGTCTTCAATCCACTTGGAGCTAAGTTTTGTATATGCAGTAAAATATGAATTAAGGGTCTAAGTTCATTCTTTTGCCAGCAGATATCCAGTTGTCTCAGCACCATTTGTTGAAAAACTATTGAATGGTCTTAGCACTCTTGTGGAAAATCAGTTGCCTGTACACAGATGTGTTTATATCCCGCATCTCGAGTCTACTCCGCTGATCTGTGTATCTGGCAAGCCCCCTGCAGCTCTGAGCAGTTACTATCTCTGTCCATCTGCTCTCGGCCGTTCTGGGGCTCCTGTAGGATGCCTTACCAGGACATCCTCTGAACACCCTCATCCAAGTGGCCCCTGGACCTAAAACACTTCCTGCATCTGTCAGGGTGACTACTGGGAGGGCCCAGTGTCGGCCCCTGAAAGCACATGGGGAAGGGTGCTATGGAAGCATGCTTTCCCTCCCTCTCCCTGCACACGGGCACATCTCCCAGCACAGGCTGAGAGGTCCCAGAGCAGGGCCTGTTTGTGCCAAAGCCCAGCTTCTGATTGGGTGGAAGCTTTTGATGTGGGCCAGGTAGGAGGGACCGCAGGGCAGAAAGTGACTCTTGGGATGGGGAAAGGAGTGGGGCCTGCAGGAGGGAGACATTCCTGGCACTCAAGGCATCTTCACCAGGACAACAGCCTAGGGAGGGAGAATCCTGCATCCTATGGGTAGGCACTGGGAGGCTGGAAAGGGTCATTAGTATTGCCAAGCTCTGGTCCTAACACGGCTTCCTTCTCTCTTTCTTGAGTGTGTGTGTGTGTGTGTGTGTAGGGGTGGGAATGTATGACTCGATCCCCTTCCTTTCCAAGTCCTTATTCCATGAGGTTGGGGCACTTGGATGCTTTAAGAGGTAGGTGGTTCATGGCCAGAATGTCCTCTGTGGAGGATTATTGCCTCACGCTGACTCCAGCAAATGAATAAGACTTTTTTGGTGAGGGATTGGGAGTTGGGAGGTTGGGGATTGGTGGTATCATGGGGACCTTCTAGCTGCAGGGAAGTTCCAGACGTAGGGGTACTTTATGCAACACAGGCAGAGAACGCAGTGGAGCAGAGAACTGTAAAGCGGCACCTGTTGAATTCTGTATAGCTGGGCTCTTGTGGGCTGAGGGAAACGGGGGTGCTTTTGCTGGTGGGGTGCTGACTCAGAAGGCAGGGAAGGGGCCGTGTGGTGGTGGAGAGACCCGTGGTGCAGTCTGTCTGCCCCTCCCCCAGATCTCCTAATCCTTAGAGATGAATCTTCTAGAAGTGGCAGCCACTGAGGTGACACCGTATTTGTTAGGTGCAGGAGAGGGTAATCTGTGGCTTGCTTCAGGGCCCACCTCCCTTATTTCCAGTCCTCAGACAGAACTGGGGAAGAGCAGAGTTTTCTGTAGGGTGTGTGCCCACCTCCTTCCTGTTCGTTGGTTCCCCTCACCAACTCGGCGGCCCCCAAGTGGGAAGAGAGCTGGGTGAGCCTAGAGTTGCTCACTGCCTAAGAATTGCGTCAGCCCCGCCTGGCAGCCTGGAGTGGGAGCCTGTTGCTATGGTGACCACGTGGCTTCAAACCAGTGAGAAGGATGAGTTCGTGGCAGGGTGTGGTTTGCTGTCATGTGACAGGCACGTGGGTCCGTGGGTCTGTATTTCTCTTCTACGGGGAGATGTGTCATCAGCTTAGGTGGCCAGTGTGGGGCAGCTGCTCCAAAAGCCACACGGGCATTGACCAGTTCTGGTGTGTGTGGCTGGAAGACGCCAGCGGCTCCCTCAGCCCTTCTGCCTCATTCTGGAAACAGTGGGTGATTTGAGCAAGTAAACCAGATTCTGGGGGAAGGAAGGGATCAGGATGGAACCTGTCACCCAGTAGGGAGGTTAGCTCTGCATCCCAGCCAATAAAACCTGCCCAGGCTGTGTCGTGATTTTTTTTTTTCTTCTAAACCACCTGACAGAGCTCATCTTGCTAAAGATAATAGACGGCTTGGCCAAACCAGCACAGTACCTTGGTTCAGAATCTCTTCTCTCACATTTTGCCTGTAATGAGAAAGGAGGGGAAATGTCCACAGTCCAGCTACATCAAGCACCTGCACTAAATATTGCATCATTTTATCATCGCTTTACCTCTAGCTGGGGGGTAGGTAATGCTGTCTGCATTTTGCAGATGGGCAGGCTCAGGGACCCAGAGAGTTTCAAGTGACTTGCCCAAGGAGTTAAACCTAAATCTTCAGGCTTTGTGTCCAGAGTTCTTTTGGAATCCAGAATCCACTAGGATCGGGAATTCTTAGGATGTCTAGTAATGAAACACACAGTCCATCTTCTGATGGGGAAACCGTGGCAGTCTGTCCGCAGAGAAAACCATGTGTTCTGTGTCACGGCTGTGGGGCAGGGCTGTGGGGGCGGGGCTGTGGGGCAGGGCTGACTGGAGCTGTTTCTGACTTCTGAACAGGAAGAATGAGAGATATGGGTGTTGCCTGGGCACTGACAAAGCCCAGACTCAGTTCACTGATGGAACTTGGGGTTTCTGCCTGGGACCCTGTAGGACTGAAGACTGATTATCAGATGAATTCTCAGCAGAGAGGGGTTTGGTGACCTGGTCCAGGGGAAGATGGAAAACTGGGAGAACAAGGGCCTATGCCATAGCCTGGCGATCAGATCTGATGTGTCAAGTTTATGACTAATAGTAGTTTTACTTAGGTAATACTAGCACTCTTCTAAGTGCACTTAAGATGTAGTTACTCATTTCATCCTCACAGAAGCCCCAAGAGTTTGGAGACTATTATTCTATCTTGAACCTGAAACAGAGACACAGAGATGTTAAGTGACTTGCCCAAGGTCACACAGCTGTTAAGAGGTAGAGCTGGAACTGAAGTCCAGGTAGTCTAGCTCCAGAACATGAGCTCTTGGCTACTGTGTCTTCTCTTACCTTCTGGCAAGATGATAGGGCATTAGCTTGTGTGTGTCCCCCCCCCCCGGGGAGTGTGTGTGCACATACCCCAGTATACAGGCAATGGGAGGGAAGGCTCAGGACTGTACTTCTGAGCCCCTGTGTGTTGATGGCTGTGGCCTGTACATTTGGGGGAGCCCAGGGAGAGCTGTACCGGTGTGCATGGGGGCCACTTCCTTCTTCCCTTCCTGCCTTTGTGGTTCCCAGGAGACTGTGTGCTCTGTGTAGCGCTCTGGAACACACACTGCAGACTGTGCACCTGGATTGCTTGCCCGATCTGTTGAAGGGCCCCGGCTCCCAGGAAGGAGCTTGGATCTGGGGCTGAGAGTGGACAGTGGTCCCAGGAGGAGCAGGCAGTGACCTCTTAGTGTCTTTCCAAGGGCCAGGATTTGGGGGGATAAATAATAATAACACCATCAACAATAACAACCCCTAACATTACTTACTCCATGCCAGGCACTGTTCTTAGTCTTTTACTTGAGCTAACTAATTCACTTATCTGTCACAGAGCTCTGTGAAATAATGGTATTATTATTATCATCATTTTATAGTGGAGGACACTCAAGCACAGAGAGGTTAAGCAAG
Organism: Spilogale gracilis; assembly: GCA_004023965.1. Taxonomy (NCBI): domain Eukaryota; kingdom Metazoa; phylum Chordata; class Mammalia; order Carnivora; family Mephitidae; genus Spilogale; species Spilogale gracilis. The sequence goes on along the minus strand of PITA01008634.1, from coordinate 25,673 downwards.
TTGCCCAAGGTCACACAGCTACAACTGGGATTTGAATTTAGATAGCCTAACTCCAGAGCCAGTGCCATCAAAGCACTGTACACTACTGTGCCCTTTCATGGCTCCCAGAGGAATCCTCCAGACCCTATACCCCTGCTTTTGCCCTCAATTCAGAATCTTGCTGTCATTTTCTTAGGAGACTGGGATGTGCCCGCTTGCCTGCCTGGAGGTCCTGTGTATGAGATGGCCTCTGACAGCAACCAAGCCCAGGCATTTGTGGGTATTGGGCCCCTTCTCTCCTCTCAGGCTCACATGCCCAGATGTGGAAGGGACATTCCCAGGAGCACTCCTGGGAGCAGAGGTAATTGACCTTGGCCATTGCTGCTCTGGCTCCATCCCACCAGTCTCCCTATGCTCAGACGATCCAGTGTGAACACCTGGGGGTGGGCAGGTCCTGCTGGCCTTGTGGGCTCTGACACCTGTCTCCCTTTGCCTGTCCTCTCTGGCCTGTGGTCTGCAGCCACACTTGTTATGAGAGCCAAGATGAAACATCTCCTTTTCCTTTCCTTCCCTGATCCTGTGTCAGCCCCGGGACTATGTCTCGTCCTGAGCTTGATTTTTGGAGGAGACTTACTTCCTTCGAGGGAGAAGGCTGGCATCTCTCCTAGTCAGGTGGGAGGATGGAGCCCTGTGCATCCGAGTGAAGGACTTGGGAGGTGGCGGAAGGGTGGGGGCAGAGCCGGGGAGGAGTTGTGTTTCTAGCTGTGACCCCTGGGTCATTCTGTGTGTTCTTCAGGACATCGCCAGGGCATGTTGAACGCCATAAGGGGTGCCCAGGTGCTGCCTGATGGGAGAGGGAATATTGAATTGGAGCCGACAGGTGTCTGACAGCCCCTGCCTAGGGCAGAGCCAGGCTTGTCTGGTGCCGGGAAGTTGGCAGCAAAACAGAGATGAACTGTGGATGTGGACCCTGCCTGTGGAATCCAGAAAGTGACTCCAAAGCCCTCTTTGAAATTAAGTGGGCTCCAGGCCTGGTTTAGTCCTCTTGCCCCCTGCTAATCCCCACGAAAGAGTTTCCATCTCTGGTTCTGCTCCTTCCTGTCTGCTTTTTTTAAAAGTATGTTTAATTCTATTTCTAAAGTGTGACAAAATACATAAAACAGAATTTACCATCGTAACCATTTTCATGTATGCAGTTCCGAGGCTTCAGGTATGCTCACTGTTGTGCTGGCATCCGCGCCATCCATCCCCAGAACTCTCATCACCTTGCAAAACTGAAACTCTGCACCCTTTAAACATTAACCCCTCCTTCTCCCCGACCGAGCCCCTGGCAACCGTCTGTCCACTTCCTGCCTCTGTGAATGTGGTGAGGCTAAGGACCTCCTGTAAGTGGAATCATATAGTGTTTGTCTCTTTGTGACTGGCTTACTTCACTCGGCATCAGGCATCATGTCCTCAAGATTCATTCACACTGTAGCGTGTGTCAGAATTTTTTTTTCTAGTATTCCATTGTGTGTATATTACCACATTTACCTTTCGTTTATCCATTTACCTGTCATTAGAGACTTGGGTCTCTTCAACCTTCTGGCTGTTGTGAACAATGCTACAATGACTTTGGGTGTTGCCCTGTCTGCTTTTGGGCTCAGTTCACACATCAGCCACAGGCCATCCTTGGGGCTGCGTCAGGGACGAGCTCGCTGACTTGGTTCTGTGAGAACGGGTGCCTCTCCAAGTTGGTGGGAAGGCTTGGCCTTCTGGTGACGGTTTCTACCATTGTTGCTCCTGGCACTAACCTGCCTGAGGCCTTTCCAGATGTCCTTCCCCTCTGCCCTCGGAAAAAGGTGCTGGGTTCCTCCTGGTTCTCTCCAGAATAGGAGGAGGGTGGCCATGGTTCACCGTGAGCCTGGCATGCATGGGTGGTGTTAGGAGAAAAGGACTGTTGGGCACTGGGACATGCATATGAAGCTTCTTTGAGACTGGGGCTGGCCAGTTGACCCGACATGGGGTAGTTGGACATGTTTTAGGGCCGGCTGGTTATGCTGCAGAAACAACTCAGTCCCTGCATCCCCATGACTCGACACAAGCACCATTTATTGCTTGCTCACACCAGTGCCTCTCGGGTCGGCAGGGGCCTCTGCTCCACATGGTTGCTCAGGGGCCCAGCCAGATGGAGGCTGCCTCTTCTGAACCCATGGCCTCCAAGGTCACTGCAGCAGGAAGAGGGGAATGGAGGATTTTGCATGAGGGTGACCAGAGCAGACAGAGTCAGAAGGCATTGATTGGGGGGGGGGGGGCTGTGTGCACGCATGCACGCGCTTCCCTGTGTGCATGTGGGCAAAGACAGAAACAAGTCAGCTGGGCGAACTGCAGTGCCCTTCCTCGGCTCAGCCCTCGCCTGGCTTTGTAGCGTTCTAGAGGAAAGGTGACTTGGTGGTTCAGGAAGAGGCCGTTGACCTGGGAGGTCCTCTCATCTTCTCTCATCAGATGACAAAAGAAGTTGGAACAGGTGAAACCACGGACGCTCTGGACCTGAGGGGGCAGAGAGGGGCATGAATTTTGAGGCACCATCAAAATAATAGAATAAGAAGAGAATGATTTTTAAGGTTGAGGGAAGGTCTGCGGAGAGCCAGCAGCTTGAGCTGAATGCCTGGCAGCTGCGGACAGAGGTGTGGGGTGTTTCTGTGGATGTATACATACCACAGAGGGTGTGCAAGCTGGGAATGTCTGGGCAGACTCCTGCGGAGAAGGGTGGGAGCCTGGGACCATGAGGCCCTGGGATGGAAGGGAACCCCTGGTGTGGAGGGTGGGGCTCATGGAGTCTGATCCTGGCCGCCACCAAAGTACAAGCTTGCTCTTGGGGTCTTACTGACCCCTCTGGACCTTATATTGCTTATCTGTCTCCTGAACTGTCCCTTCCTACTTCTCAGCACTAGCTTGGGAGTCATTTAATTTTTCATAAATACTCTAGGGACTCATGAAACCATATATGGGAGAGAGTTCTCTGAGGAGGCCATCCCAGGCGGGTGATAAGTGGGACTGGATTCGAAAGTCATTGTCATAATGGCCCTTTGATTGTCCCTCTTCACTGCCTCCTATCCATTCCCCCGACCGCCTCCCCCTACCGCCTCTTTGGGGCCACGTAGCGTTTGCCACCCGCATGAGGGCAGAGGGGAAGAAGAGCAGAGCCTTAAATCAAATCCGTCCAGCCGGGATCATGACTTGTCATCAGTCCATGACAGTTCGGAGGGGAAGCTGGAAACAAGTTAAAGCTGCTAACTCTAACAAGGGTTAGAACTCCTGTAGGATTTGTCAGAGGGACCTGCCCGCCCCAGACCCTAAATAATTGAATTGGTTGTTAGGGGAGGAGTTTCTGGGAATGGGATCCTCCGGTTGGCGGTTACCCAGCATCTGCTCTGTGAAGGCTCTCAGACTCCTGCCACCTAGTGGGGGAAGCCGGAATAAACCAAAGGCCAAATGAATGGGAATTTGACTTTCTAGAGGAATGTTTTTTTGGTCTGATTGATAGAATGCGATACTGTTTGTGAAATACTTTTCTTGTTTGGCCTCTGATAATGCTCTTCAAGGCAGCCCCATGGAATGGGCAAGGCGGCCGTGTCGTCCCATTTCACAATGAGAAAGTGGAGGCTCCGAAAGAATGAGCTACTTGCTACACGTCCAGAAGAGCTAGGACCAGAACCCAGATCTGTCTGACATCTGGCCCCATGCTTAACTCATTGTGAGCCACTGACTGGGGCACCCAGTCCCGCTTGGGGTCTGTTCCATTCAACGCATCTGGCACATAATAATGCAGGAGATGTTTGTTGAATGACTGTTGCTCATTTACACAGAAAGATTTCCTCCACGATGGCAAGGCTATCTGACCATTCTGCACCAGTTATTCCTATATATTCAGTGGGCATATAACTGCTTTTTTCTATAGAGCAATTAGAAATTCTAGGTCCTTGTGCCTGAGTGGGAGACTTGATCCAAAGAGTAGACTTTAATTTGTGGGTCAGTTGATTATTAGCTCGGTAGCCCTGGATAAAAGTCAGAACCTCTTTGAGTCTCAGCTTTCCCAATAAAATATTGTGTAAAGTGGGGGAGTAATATCCACCCTGGCAATGCCCATGTATTGTGAGATCTCTGCTGAGGGATTTGCTCTGTAGGCTCTAAAACACAGCGCAAATAATGGCATTTCTCTTTGATCTCTCTGAGCCTGGACACTGCTGAAGACCCTCTCTTCTCTGCCCTGGGCTGTCAGTGGGCCCCTGTCCCCTTGCCTGCTGCTCCTGCCCCTGCCACTGACCCCCATGACCTAGGATTCCTTTGTCTCAGGCTTTGGGGCTTTGGCTTCTGCATGCGGCCCCTGTTCCCGCCTGCCACCACAAGGGAGCCTGGAGATAGAGGATCTGATCGAATCTCCATGGCAACCAGAGAGGCCGAGCTGCACCCCGACGGGGTACAGGGAGTCTGTTCCCAGCAGCAAGGCTGAGCCAGTACCAAGTGCTCCAACTCCAGCTCTCCCTAGGCACCTCCAGGAACCAGCTGCCCCTCACCTCTGCCCTTTGCTAGGTTAGTGACCTACATGAAGTCCCCCGGGTCAGGAGCCAACACTGTGGTCCAGGTGGCTGCTGCAGGCCCTGCATGAATGGGACAGAGCCTGCCCCTGCAGCCCGCCCTTGGGGTACAAGCCCCTTAGGTCCACCCCCTTCTCCTCTTCCCAGGTAGATCTCCCAGTCCTTCACTTAATTCATTTAATTGACTGAATTCAAACCCCACTTCTTGCCAGTAACCTCTCCCGCCCTTCTCATACCATGTGACGAATGGCTTCCCAGTGCTGTTTCAGAGTTCAGTTTCATTCAATACAGGGTCCTTGTCGTAATGGGTGGTTCTCAGCCTTATATATATTAGAATCACCTGGGACCTCATAACAGCCCTGATGCCTCTACCGCCCTCCTCAGTTCAATGTGGATCTCTGGAGTGGGAAGCCAGGTATGAGTAGTTTCCAAACTTTGCAGGGGATTTTGGTGTGCAGTCAAGTTTGGAACTGGTGTCTTAAAGTTGAAGATTTGAACTGTTCTGATGGCCTATGAGGACTTGCTGGAAGCCGAGCCTCCTGAAATAGGCTGATGGAGGAACAGCTAGGCCAGCTGCTGGGAGCCTAGCCCAAGGGTCTGTTTCCAAAGCCCTCCTTCCCGTTTTTTTATTTTGCAAGGACTAGGAGATCCCCCAGGGCACTCACTGCCCAGGAAGAGGACCAAGGTGCTAAAGACAGTTACTGTTTATTTAGCATTTGCCCTGGGCCAGGTGCCTCACACTAATATAACTTCTCATTGGGACCCACAGAAAACTCATGAGGTATAAACATTATGGGGGCACCTGGGTGGCTCAGTTGTTAAGCGTCTGCCTTTGGTCCAGGGTACCTTGACTGAGCCCCGCATCGGCCTCCCTGCTTTGCTCTGCCCCGCGGGAAGCCTGCTTCTCCCTCTCCCACTCCCCCTGCTTGTGTTCCCTCTCTTGCTGCATTTCTTTCTGTCAGTTAAATAAATAAAATCTTAAAAATAAAATAAACATTATGAGTTTTCCCCATTTATAGATGAAGAAACTGAGGCTCTGGAAGGTTAAGTAACTTGCCTAAGAGCACATGGCTATTAAGCGGTAATATTGAGATTATAACCAGAATCCGACTCAATGTGCAGGTCCTGGATCACTGTACTATCCTGGCTCTCCAGCCCCTCTCCTGTCAGCTTTGAGTAGAGGCTACAGAGAAGGAGGCCTCTGGAAAGAGGTGGGTCCGGGGATGCCTTGCTTTAGTTCCATGCTACCACCGAGGGGCTCCCAGGGTGTCTCCTGGACCTGCTGGGTTCATGGGGCCCTGAAGGTGTCCAGCCTGCTTTCCTGTTCCCTCAGCTGACCTCTCCTGACACCTGTTCTCCCCAGACACTGTCCGGGTTATTTAACCTAATTATGTTATTTAATGTTGACTCACAACCAACTTCTGACATTATCCCCATTTCAGAGATGAGGAATGAAACACAGTTCTTCCAGTCCTGTGGCAGCCTGGCTCCAACACGGGCAAGAAGACCCTAGATTACACATCAGCTCTGGGGTCTGCGATTCCCCCATGTCGGGGAGAGGCCGAGTTTCATAGCCCTGCGTGTGTCTCAGCTTGGTGGAGACGAGGCTCACTATAGGGGCTGTCAGCCTCAGAATGGATGACAGCTATGAGTGCAGCTGGTGTCCTGGCCTCCTGAGAATGTGGGGAAGACCCACAGCTTAGTTGGAGGAGGAATCTGAGGGGAAGTGAGCAGATCTGTGTGCCTCCTGGGGAGGGGTTCACACTGGGGAGCCATCTGTGTCCAACAGGGTTCCTGCAGGCCTCTGCCCAGCACCTGGCACCCAGGGGAGGTCTGAGCAGGGCAGATCATTTTCTGGGAGTTAGTGACAGGACGCTATCTGTGCAAGAGAGCCCCGGAACTTCAGCCCCCACCCTGCCAGTCTGTTCTGGGCAGTGGCCCAAACAAAAGGGTGCAGTTCTTGACCCTGTTCTTTGCAGTTCTGTTCCCCTCACTGGAAATAGCTTCTTCTCTTCCTGTTTCACTTCCCATCAAGGGACACTCAGGTCCTCCTCCAAATGGATCTCTTCCCTCACCAGAGTTTGGCATCCTTGTTTCTTCTACTTGTGGGCCCAGATAGCAACCCGCCTGTGTCGTCCTTTCTCACTGTTCAGACCCTACGCGTTATAACAATAAAGCACCAGTCCAGGGGGTCAGACTAGCTGGTTCAACCCTGGTCTTCCATGTGCCAGCCGTTAAACCTTGGGCAAGTGACTTCCCTCCCTATGCCCTCCTGTCCTCATTCGGAGAAGAGAATCAGCCATAATTGTATTGCTTGCTTGGCTTTAAACGTTACTTGTGGCTACTTGCATAACTCCCCCCAGATGACATAGAGAACATTTCCAGCACCCCAGAAAGTTCCCTCCTGCCCTTTCCCAGTTAGCATGCACTCCCTCCCACAGCCCACCCTCGGGGGAGCCACCAACGAGAATTTTTATCACTGATGATGGGGGACCCCTTCATATGAGTGGCATCCTGAGTCTGCACTCTTTTGTGTCTGTTTTTTTGTTTAGCATATTTGTAAGATTTGTCCATCACTGGTTGGCTTGGAAGATCAGGCTGTGCACAGCCCACGGTCACAAATGGCAGTGAGCGCGCCAGGAGATCCCAGAGGGAGGGAACACGGTCTGTGACCCTGGGCTTTGTGCCCACCCCCCACCCCCATACAGCATGTGGCACACGGAGACTTCTGATGTTCTCTGAAGACCTTTGATGCTGCTTTGGTGGGAATGATGGTCAGGACTGGGTCCCTCAGCTGTTCTCCCTGCCCCCCAGGTTGCCCTTCCCCATTCCTCTGTCAGTAACTTATCACTTACTGTGAGCCTTCTAGTTCCCCTGCTAGGAGGGCAGGGTTGTTCCACACCTAGAACTTAACTCGATCCTGCACCCAACAGGTTCTTAGAGTGGCCAAGAAAAGGTTGGAAAGATCCCCCAGACTGCCCTCAGCCTCTGTTTGGAGGTTGGGTGTGGCTGTGTCCGTCACAGGTGCTGGACAGCCTTGGGGGAAGGTGGTAAACAGCCTGACACCTGTGTGCCTCTGGCTAGTGGGGCACCCCTTCCTCCCCCCCTTGCACTTACCAGAGCTTAGGATGGTGGAAATGAAGGTTGGCCATTTGGGCTTGAACCTACCCCTAAAAGGCCAACTCGCCACCTTGCCCCAAAAGAACATTCTCTGTGGTCTGTCACTGGTTGGCTCCCGTCCTGTCATCTGACCCAGTCTCCATTACAGGCTTGGAATAGGTAACCCTATATTCACATGTGGTCCCAATCTGAATGATTCCTAGGAGATCGGGGGGGGGGGGGGCAGTTCCCAGGATTGTGCCTGCCTGAGGGAAACAGGGGCCTTGGGAGGAATGATCTAAAGTTAGCGATATTTGGCAATGATGTGGCTGGCAAGACACCACATTAGGGAATAGTCCAGATTAGCCGTCTGCACTGGGTCCTGCCTAACTCTTAGCTTGGTTCACGAGGCCCTCGGTGTGCTGGTCTGTGCCCACTTCTCCAATATTATCGACTGCCTCAAACCTCCTGCTCACTCAGTGTTCTAGCCATGCTGGGCTATTTATAGTCCCCTTGAAGGGCCTTGCTGTTTTACATTTTGTGCCTTTGCCAAACCTCTTCTTGTTGCCTAGAACTCTGCTTCCATCCCCTTCCACCTGGCAAGCACCCACACATCCTTCAAGATTCAATTAATAATATTAATACTAGCCACTAAGATTGATAGGGTGCTTACTATGTGCTAAGTGCTTCGTGTGCGTTATTCCAGATGATCCTCAAAGCAGCCCTGGGCACTTGGCCCCTTCGTCATCCTCTTTCACATTCACTGGGTTAACCAATATCCGTTCCGAGGTGGCTGTCCTGTGCCAGGCACCCTTCTGAGCACACAGAGATTAGGAAGTGATGGAGCCTGGATTGAAGCCTAAGCAGGGGAACCCCTGGGTCTCACTCTGAGCCACGGTAATAAACCACCTCCCTCTGAGTACCATCTCAGCTGTTCTAGCCATCCCCTTGACCCACACTGTTGCCTCCTCCTTCCTCTCTGCCTCACTGATGAGGTCCTTCTGTCATGGCACTGAGGATATCCTCTTCCCCACTGGACAGCCTTCCTCTGCTGGGCTATAAGGGTATCAGTCAGGAATGTGTTTAAGTGGCAGAAAATCTAACATTTAGGGGCTTATATTTTTCCATTCAGTAAAAAATGAGATGGGCTCTTTCTGGTGCAATTCGGTAGCTCAACAGCATCAAGGGCACCTCCGTGTTCTTTCTTGATTGTTTCCTCAGGCAACAATATGGCTGCTGTAGCTCTAGTCATCACACTTGAGTTCAAGGCAAGAAATCCCTTTTTAATCCTCAAAAGCAAGGGCCTTGCCAGAGGCCCCATCATACTCTAGTTGGGTCTCATGGGCCAGAATGATGCCCAGTGGCCATTCCTAGTTGTGACAGAGTCAGAAAAAGTGAGCATCTTGCCTGGGACTGGGTCATTATATAAAACCAGGGTAGGTAAGAAGGGATGAAGGGAAGATGGATATTGGGTAGGAGACAAGCAGTAAGTACCAGTGTCCTAGAGAGCAGATATCATGTATTAATTTCTCCCAAAATCTTAGAACTGAATGCTTTATGATTGTTTTATGTTGTTGCCCTGCATCTATTCTATGCACATACACTTTTATTTTTTCAAACATAGTATCACACTGTACACAGTTATTTCCCTTTTCGGTTAATGATATACACCATCCATATAATTTTAATGGCTACATAGTAGTACATCTTGCAGAAATACTGTACTTTACTCAATGAATTCCATATAGTCATTCAATTTGTTTTTAATGTTTCACAATCATAAACAGCCCTGTGATCAATAACCTTGTAATCTTGGGGTGCCTGGGTGGCTCAGTTGGTTAAGCGACTGCCTTTGGCTCAGGTCATGATCCTGGAGACCCAGGATCAAGTCCCACATCGGGCTCCCTGCTCAGCGGGAAGCCTGCTTCTCCCTCTCTCACTCCCCCTGCTTGTGTTCCCTTTCTGGCTGTGTTTCTCTCTGTCAAATAAATAAAATCTTTTCTAAAAAAATAACCTTGTAATCTTATTTCTAGATACACTTCTCTTTTTTTTTTAAGATTTAATTTACTTATTTGAGAGAGAGACAACACAGAGGGAGAGGGAGAAGCAGACTCCCTCCTGAGCAGGGTGCAGGGCTCCATCCCAGGACCCTGAGGTCATGACCTGAGCTGAAGGCAGATGCTTAACTGACTGAGCCACCTAGGCACCCCTAGGTATATTTCAAATTATCTCTTAGGACATAGTTTTGGCTTATGCTGGATTAAAAGCTGTGCCAGCTATTAAAGCTTTCAAAACCAGTTACCAAACTGACTTCAGACAAGTTGTCTTTTTCTTTTTTTAAAAGGTTTTATTTCAAGTAATCTCTACACCCAATATGGGGCTCAAACTCACAACCCTGAGATCAAGATTCACATGCTCTACTAACTGAGCCAGCCAGGTACCCCTCTACGCTCCAAGAGTTTCTGAGGCTGCCTGTTCCCTGACAACTTTGGGTATTTTATTTAAACCTTGCTGATCGGATAGAAGAAATTGCAAATATGTGTGTGTGTGTGTGTGTGTGTGTGTGTGTGAACATATATATATATATATACATAAATATATGTTTGCATTTTCTTTAATTACATTTTTTTTATTATTTTTTTTTTTAGATTTTATTTATTTGACAGAGAAACACAGTTAGAGAGGGAACACAAGCAGGGGGAGTGAGAGAGGGAGAAGCAGACCTCCCATCAAGCAGGGAACCTGATCGTAGGACTCCAGAATCATGACCTGAGCCGAAGGCAGTCGCTAACCAACTGAGCCACCCAGGCGCCCCTTTGATTACATTTTAAATGGATATATACATCGAGCATTTGTAGTTCCTCATTTAATTTTTCTTCGCTTTTCTAACATTTAGAAAGTTGAAGTATTCACCTTTTTCTCATTTTGCAGAAGTTTGCGAAAGTGCTTTATATATTCAGGAGACGAGGAAGTTCCTGGAAGAAGGGTGCAGCTGAGATGGATTCGAAGGCTAAATAGGATTTCATAGGGTGGACAAGGGGGTGAGGAGGGAGTTCTAGGTCTAGGAACAGCATGTGCAAAGGTCCAGAGGGGGAGAACAGTGCCATGTATCTGAGGACTGTATTAATCTCACAGGGGGTGCCGTAAAAGTTACCACAAACTTGATAGCTTAAAACAACAGAAATTTATTTTCTTCCAATCTGGAGACAAGAATCCAAAATCAAGGTGTTGGCAGGGCAGTGCTCCTGGCTGAGACTGTAGGGAGAGAACTCTTGCTTGCTTCTTCCAGCCTCTCTCCAATCTCTCTTCATATGGCCTTCTGTGCATCTGTGTCCTCTCTCCTTCTGTCTCCCATAAGGATACATCATCAGACTTAGGATAGCCAGTCAGTTATCTTCCACTTAATGACACCTACAAATACCCTCTTTCCAAATAAGGTCACATTCACAGGGACTGAGGTCAAGATCTGAACATTTATATGTATATCTGGGGGCTACTGTAGAACCCACTGCAGGGACTTGGAAGATGTCTGATATTACTTGGCGACAGAGTATGACCCTGTCAGGGTAGATTCAGCTGCTGCCCATAAAGGGACTTAAGCTGGGGTGTTTGGGTTTTACCCTTGAAGTGAATGGGGAACTGTTGAATTTCTAACAGGGGAGAAACACGATCAGATTTTCAGTCTGGCTCATAGGGAGATAGTGTTGGAATTGTCCTCATAAGAGCTGGTGAAGGTAGGGAAGAGATTAGGGAGTGGAGAATAGTTCAAGATATAGAAGATGAAGAGCAGGAAGAAGGAAGGATCTAAAATGACTACCTAGGTTTCCTACTTGAGCAGTCTAGCACGTTAACTTTGGGAAAAGGGTGGATTAAAGGTCCTGAGAATGGAGATGTCTAGGAACCAATGAGAAACAGGGGCCTATGGCTCAGACCTCTCCCTGGCATGTAAATAAAATTTGGGAGAGGGAGCAAAGCAGGGGTGACAGAAGCTTGGATAGCAACAATTTTCCCCCATCATTTTACTATGAAAAATTTCAAACATAGATAAAAGTATAAAGAGGTGTACAGTGAGGGGCACCTGGCTGGCTCAGTCAGTAGAGCATGTGACTCTTAATCTCAGAGTCGTGAGTTCATGAGTTGGTGACATGGAGCTGGGCGTGGAGCCTGCTTAAAAAAAAATAGGAATTGTACAGTGAATACCCATGTACCCACCATCTAGAGTCTGTAATTATCTGTACTTTTTGGATGTTTTCTGTTTTCTACACTTGCTTTATCATACATCTCTCCATTCCTTCAAGCATCATCAATCCATCTTCTTTTTTCTGTGTCTCAGCACTACACTTCAACACTTAAGCATGAATATCATTAACTAGAGTTCAATTTTTAGTGAAATGCACAAATCCTAAGTATATTTCACAAAGGTGAAGAATGCATCCACCTATGTACCCCCAAATCTTTCAAGATACAGAACATTTCTTTGTTTTGTTTTGTTTTGTTTTAAGATTTTATTTATTTGACAGAGAGAAACACAGCCAGAGAGGGAACACAGGCAGGGGGAGTGAGAGGGAGGAGCAGGCTTCCCGCCGAGCAGGGAGCCCGATGTGGGACTCGATCCCGGGTCTCTGGGATCATGACCTGAGCCGAAGGCAGTCGCTCAACCAACTGAGCCACCCAGGCGCCCCCATTTCTTTGTTTTTAAGATTTATTTATTTATTTATTTTAGAGAGAGAGGGAGTACACATAAGACGGGGAGAGACAGAGGGAGTCAAGTAGGCCCCCTAATGAGCACAAAGCCCGAAGTGGGGCTCAATCCCATGACTCTGAGATCGTGACCTGAGCCGAAATCAAGAGTCAGATGCTTAACTGACTGAGCCACCCAGGCGCCCCAAGATATAGAACATTTCTATCATCCTGAAAGTTCCCTGTGCCCCTTACAATCAATTGCTGTTTCTACCCCAACCTCAGAGATAACCACTATTTTCTTTTTCCTTTTTTTCTTCTTTTTTTTTTAAGATTTTATTTGTATTTGACAGAGAGAGAGAATGTGCACAAGTAGGGGGAGCAGCAGGCAGAGGGAGAGGGAGAAGCAGACTCCCTGCCAAGCAGGGAGCCTGATAAGGGACTCGATCCCAGGACTCTGGGATCATGACCTGAGCTGAAGACAGACGCTTAACCGACTGAGCCACCCCCTTTTTTATTTTCAACCATAGAGTAGTTTTGTCTGTTCTAGAACTTAATGTGAGTGGAGCCATACAGACATCCTTGGTGTCTGACTTCTTTCATTTGGCATAATGCCTGTAAGTTATTTCTGCTGTTGTGTGTATTGGTTGTTTGTCCCTTTTTATGGGTGAGCAGTATTCTATTGTAAGGATACTTAAAGAACACCTATTTTTAAGGGGTGGGCCGAGACTTAGAGACCAAGGAGACTTAGAAGGAACGGTGAAGGAGGTAAGAAAAGCACTAGACGGAATGTCAAGGAAAATCATCTGAATCAGTTACAATTAAGTTTGAGTACATATAACATAAAAGCTAAATAACAGTGGCTTGAATCACATGAGCATTTTTTTCTCTCATGTAGAAGTCTGGGGGCGCCTGGGTGGCTCAGTTTGTTAAGTGTCTGCCTTTGGCCCAGGTCATGATCCCAGAGTCCTGGAATGGAGTCCTGTGTCAGGCTCCCTGCTCAGTGGGGAGTCTGCTCCTCTACCCCCTCCCCCGCTCATATGCACACATGCGCGAGCACTCTCTCTCTCTGAAACAAATAGGATCTTTAAAAAAAAAAAAAGAAAGAAATCTGGACATAGACAGTCCTGGAGTGGTATTGCACCTCATTGTGCCATCACCAGCTCTGGTTCCTAGCTTTCTGCTCAGCAAGCTTCAGCACTGGCTTCTATTCTCAATGTTACCTCATGGTTTAAGACAGCGGCTGGAGCTCCAGCCATCCCATCTGCTTTCCAAACTGGCAATAGAAGGAGAAAACATGGAGGCAGGGTGAGGAGTGGCCTACCTTCCAGCTAAACCAATTGTTTTTAGCAGCTTTCGTCCAAATTTCACACATATCCACTTAATATCTCATTGGCCAGAACTTAATCATGTGGCCCACACCACTAGGGAAAGTGGTCTTTTAGTTAGCCACTGGGCACAGTGCCACTCCAAATATAATGATATTTCTATTACTAGGAGAGGAAACGGATATTGGCTGTTAGCAGCCTCCTCTGCCTTCTCTCTTTTGAGACCTGGAGGCTAAGCCTTTGTATCCATGGCCCCTCATAAACTGAAGTCTGTGCTCAGTACATTTCCATCCTCCCAAATCCCCAGGGCTCCTTCCTTCCTTGAGGGTTGCTTTCTCTGTCTTTTCTTAGCTTTTGTATCCCTTTTCCTGGTAAGGGCTCTCCTGGGTCTTTGACTTCCTGGGCTGTCAGCATTTGACAGAGGATGGATTGAAAGGGAAAGTATCGAAGAACCTTCGCTGAGAGCCGTGTGTGCACTTTCCTCCACTCCTGGGCCTCTCCCACTGCTGCGGCTGGCACCCCTCCCTCCTGGTCTTTGGTCGGCGTCCCTTGATCAGGAGAGCTGTGGAAGTAGACTTCTCTGGAAGTTAAAACTCAAAGGGAAAAGGGTGGCACTTGGAGACAGACCTGGGTTCAGGTCCCTTCTGGGCAGATCTTTCTGAGGCTCATTGACCTTGTATGTAAATTGGGGATAGTAACAGCAGCCTTCCAGATGTGTAGCTAGGTTGAGAGGAGTAGGATATGCAGGCCCGTGGCTGCTCCCCTGATGAGAATGAGTTGGAGCTTAGCTGGCATCGGTCCTGTGACCTCCAGGAATATAGGTCAAGTGTAGAGGAGAGTCCACATGGCCTGCTGGAATCTAAGCTTTTGGCCAGGTCAGCGTTCATCGTACCTCACGCCCGTGGCCTTGACTCCAGGCACTAACAGGGCAGCCTGGAGCCCCCTGGAGGAGAGTTAACATGATGTCCATTCCCTCCTTAACGTGTTTCTCCAAAGCGAGTAGACCTCACTGGACATCCGGGCCCCCTCACAGTGCCAAACTTGGGCCGACTGGATGCTGTGGCTTCTCTTCCTTCCCTCTGCCCACCCTGGAAATAGCAGAATCGGCTCGCCCCCTGCCAGCCTCACCCATAGGCCCTGTGTTCTGTGGTCCGCGGGCCCTACCTCTGTGTATGTGGCTTACACACATTTCGGTGGCTGGATTCTGTGGTTCTTCACATGCATGCCTGTTCTGGGGAAAAAAAGGAAAAATAATAGCTTATATTGTATGACAGATTAATGGGCCATCAGCACAGGGACTGGAGAGAAAGTCAGAGGGAGCAGGTGTAGTAAGCCTGGGGGAAGCTCACGGCTGCCAAAGGGCCAGATTGGACTGAGTATAGCCATGGCCAGACGCCCTGGTGACCTGGTGACACCATTCTCAGGCTGCTGGCTATCCAGGGGCTGGTATGTTGTGACAGAAGAGGAGGAGCCAGAGCCCCGTGGAGAATTTGGCTCAAGCCTAAGACCTGAGAGGGACATTGCATTCCTCGGCTCATTCATTCCCTCCACACACGTTTCTCAGTATCCTGTCACACGCGGGCCCACGGGTTCTGGGCACACACAGTGATGACTGAGACACCCATTTCCTGCCTCAGGGGCACAGGGACAACTGGGCAAGAGCAACAGAGGCACTAGGAGGCCACGTTGCTGTCATTCTGAGCCGAGACACTAGGGAGGACGTCCTGGAAGAAGTGCCATCTGAGCAGATGATGAGACAAGGCCCAGATAGGGTGAGGGGCAGTGAGAGGGTCACTCATGCCACTGCAGGAGAGACTCCCCCCACAGGTGGAGCTTGGGGGGCCTTTCTGAGGGACTGTGCCCTCGTGGGCCTAGCCTACTGTCCCCGGGAGGGGCATCTGTGTGTGGGCTCTGCAGCCTGGTTGGGTTAACAGCAGCTCAACTTCCCTGCAGCCTTTTCTTCCCTCTTCTAAAGGGAGCTTCCATTGAAATTATAGGAATAAGTGCCAGCTTTTGCGTTTGCCATTAAACCATGTCCCTGCCAGGCCTTGGAGCCACCTTCTCGCCCACACTCTGCCAGCCCTGGGCTCCATCTCGCACAGAGGCCTTGTTCGGAGGAGGGAGGGCTCCCCGGGGGCAGTGCCTCAGCCCTCCACCCCGAAAATTGCTCTGTGCCCCATGCCAGGGACCAGCTCCGTGTACGAATGGTACCCAAGGAGGAGGGGCTCAGGAAGTGACATCGCTCGGCCCGCCCCACCTCCTTAGTCCCTATAAAAAGCAAAATGGTGACTCAGAGAGGAGAGTTGGAAGCATCCTGCCTCCTGCTCCCACTGTGAATTTTTAGACTTGGAATTAGGCAGGAGGCAAAGGAAACAGCGGCTGGAAATCGCGACTGACATGCTATTAAGCCGGGGGCAACAGTAGAGCTGCTCCTCCCCGACTCCCAGCAGCCCCGGGGCTGCAGCCGCGGTGCCTGCTGGCGCTCCCCAGCCCCTCACGAGGCCCGGGCCCCCCACGCAGCCCCCGCCCGGGCCAGGCCGTGCATGCTGCGGCAGGGGGCATGGCAGCCGGGGGTCGCCGCCGGCGCCCACTGCGCTATCGGTCCCTGGCAGCCCTCGTGGAGGACTCTCAGTGGCCTTTCTTGTTCCTTGTCTCAGACTTCAGCTACGGGGCAGACGACTACGACGCAGAGGGGAATGAGGAGCAGAAGGGGCCCCCGGAGGGCTCGGAGACCATGCCGTATATCGACGAGTCGCCCACCATGTCACCCCAGCTCAGTGCCCGTGGCCAGGGCGGCGGGGACAGCATCTCCCCCACCCCACCCGAGGGGCTGGCACCTGGGGTAGGTACACCTGATTTTCCTTCTGGGTTGGAGAAGAGAGGGTTCTAGGGGAGGGGGGCAGTCAATGGGGGTCATGGGCCAGGCTCTGCTTGGGATGCTACTGGGGGAGCAGAGCTGGGGAAATGTGGACCTGGATGTTCTGGGTGCCCTCGTCATCTCATTCCGGTCCTGGGCCCCTCAAAGACTAGGCTCCCCACCCCCACCCCCACCTGCTGCTCTCTCTGCCACCCCTGCACCTCTCTCTGCCTCCTCTACCAGCCATCTGCTTCCCTGGACACCCTCACTTTCTCTCTCAGCTTTCTCTTCCAGCCCCTCTGGAGCAGGATGGGGCCTGGGGGAGGGAACCAGCTCTTCTCTCTGGGCCGTAGCCTAGCAGGGGCTGTACATGTGACCCGTGGGCTGTAGGTGTCCAGATGCCGGCTCAGCAAAGCAAGGCTGGTCTCTGTGCTCTCGGTGGGGTGGAATGAGCTGCTCCAGCAGTGTTCCCTCAAGATCAAGGGCCATATTCTGCCCTCCTCTGGTGACGCTGGAAGGGAATGAGCCCTAATGGTATCCCCCTCTCCTCTTGTGGACCGATGGGAGCTCTGCTCCAAAGAGAAGCATTTTACAAAGAATATTAAGTATGTGCTTTGAGATAGGCTAGGAGATTTGCAATCCTTGTAATTTATGCTGTTTCTTGCTGCAGGGCCCAGTTCTGTCTGTGCCCAGCTTGTACGGGAGCACCTGAGCAAACGAGCTAGAGGGGTTCCTAGGGGCTGTTTTCCTGGAGTTGGGGAGCCATTCCTTCATGTGTGGGGGGTGGGGCTTGGAGGGCCGGGTCCTGCTCCAGGTGTGTTTTGGGGGGATCCCCTTTACTCCCTGTAATACCTCTGAGGAGCAGTCACTGAGGTGTCGTGGGATACTTGTTCCCCTCCTGAAGGGCCCAGCAATCCCCACTCCAGCAGAAGGGCTGCCTGGACTCTACCATTCCTGGGGAACCCCCAGCTTCTTTCCCTCCCAGCCTCCTTGGCCACCTCTGCCCCTCCGCAGAGCTCTCACCTCCTCTTCGCGCACCGGGGTGGCTGTAATAGCCTTTGGCAACAAGGGCCTTGGCAACCAGCTTCCCACTTGGGGGAAGCCACATTGTTGCCATGGCAACAGAGCTTACTGGCTGCCAGGCAGTGTGAGTTTGGAAAGATGGTGGGGGCAGGTGGGGGGTGGAGGGGTTGGGTGAGGTTCAGCAACCCCCCAGTCAGCATTCTGGGATGTTGTCCTGCTATCCCTAAGGAAGGTGAGAGACCACCATCTTGGACAGGCAGGGGAAGATTTTTCCACTGATGAAGGAGGGAGTATTCTGGGACCTGAACTGAAGCCAACCAGAGAAAACAAGGAGAAATCCCTTGCTTCCCATCTCTGCCTTTGGGTCTCTTACCAAACAGAGCTCAGAGGACCCCTGGAGGACTCAGCTGTTACCCCACTATGAGCAAGTGCAGGGAGAGTAGGACCCAAGCCAGGGCCAGGAATGCTGGCTGCAAGTTGAGAATGTGCCCCCGAATAGCGCTGCTTGCTGGCGAGGAAAGCACCTTCGCCGTTCTTGTCTCCCCTCTTGGCCTTCCTCCTTGCTGCTTGTCCCGGGTCCTCCCCTCATCACATGACCACCTTGCTGGTGCGCTTGTCCATCGATTTTTAGATTCCTTGGGTGCTTTCTCCAGTGAAACAGGTGCAGCGGGAGATCCTCCCCCCACCCCACCCCCTGCCTGGAGCGCTGAGGCTTTGGAGCAGTGACTTTTTCCACTTTGTGGCTGCTCGTTTTGCTTGGTGGCTCATGAAGCAATAACATGGTTTGAGAACTTTGAAATCCAGTGACAACTGACTAAAGGGCTTGGGGCTTGGAAACCCCAGAATTGATTTTTTACACCATTGGCTAGAAGACATGCTAAGGGTGGGGAGTGTTTATCCAACTTGGAGATCCTGATGAAGATTCCAGCCTGGTGCACCCGCAGCCTGCAGGCTTTCCGTCCTAGAGTTAGTTGCATTTCTCTGCTTTCCTCTGGGTCACTGGCCCCACCTAGTGGACTCTGCAAGTATTGCTGTTTACATTGGGGAGCTGGAGAGAGTTGACACACCCCTTCCTGAGTACTTGGGGGTTGTTTTGGTTAAAAACAAAACAAACAAAGAAAAAAAAACGAAAAAAAAGAAAACCAAGATTTCTGCTACTTGGCTCTGTTCATTTGGCCAGGCAGTGCCCCTCCCTGCCAGGTTTCCTGTTGGGGCCTTGGGAACCAAGGGGACTTTTGGACTAAATCAGACAATTGTTCAAGATATTCAGATGTCTGGCCTCTGGCAGCTGGGCATTTCATACCCAAATATGCAGCCAGCTTGTTCGAGGAAGCCTAAGGTTGGGTCTTTGTATTTGGTCAGGGTTCTCCAGAGAAGCAGAACCCATAGGATCTGCCTCTAGATCTCCATCTAGATCTATAGAGAGATTTACAATAAGGAATTGGCGCACTTCATTATGGAGATCTAGAAGCCCCAAGACCTGTAGTCAGCAAACTGGACACGCAGGAGTGATGTACAGTTAGCTTCTGGTGGAGCCTAAAGGCCTGAGAACAGCACAGCCCAAATGGTGTAAGTTTCAGCCCGAAGAGCCCATGTTTCAGGCTGTGTCCAAAGCCTGGAAGAGATTTGTGTCTTAGCTCAGCTGGCAGGACGGGTTCCCTCTTATGCAGCCTTTTTGTTCTATTTGGGTCTTCAGTGGATTAGATGCGGCCCACCACCCACATTAGGGAGATCGATCTGCTTTACCCAGTCACCTGATTCAAATGTTATTTTCACTCAGAAACGCTCTCACCAAAACACTCAGAATAATTTGGCCAAATGTCAGGGTACCCATAGCCCAGTCAGCTCGACACATAAGTGTAACCGTCCTAACAGTCTTAACCAGCAGCCCAGAGAATGGAAGGAACATGAGCTTTGACTAGATGAAAACCTGCTACTCTTTAGCTGTAGGACCCTGTGTTAAGTGTCATAACCCCAAGTGTCATAACCCCTCTGAGCCCCACTTTCCTTTCTTTCTTTCTTTCTTTCTTTCTTTCTTTCTTTCTTTCTTTCTTTATTTATTTTTAGATTTTAAAGATACAACTAGAGAGGGAACACAAGCAGGGGGAGTGAGAGAGGGAGAAGCAGGCACCCTGTCGAGCAGGGAGCCTGATGCGGGGCTCGATTCCAGGACACTGGGATCATGACCCGAGCTAAAGGCAGACGCTTTACGACTGAGCCACCCAGATGCCCCTTTATTTTTATAATTTTGTTTTCAGATTTTATTTATTTGAGAGAGAGAGCAGAAGGTGGGGCAGAGGGAGAGGGAGAGAGAGAATCTCAAGCAGATTCCATGATGAGCATGGAGACTAATGTGGGGCTTGATCTCACAACTCTGAGATCATAACCTGAGCCAAAGTCAAGAGTTGAAAGCTTAACCGACTGAGCCACTGGGGTACCTCTTGCTCATCTTTTTAAATAGGACCAACTACCTGAAGGATTGGTTAGAGGACGGACTGGGATGGTTCAGGTAAAGCCCACAGCCTTGGGTCAGACTCATCCTGATGTTTTGTGACTGGGACCCACAAGACTTTTCTTAACAGCTTTTGGGGCCAAGACCATTGCAAGGACCTAGGCTCGTGGCATTTGCTGGACAACAACTGAGTCTGCCTTTTGTAACCTCCTTTCTGGGGTTGGATCAGTCCTGCCAGGTGTGGGAGCCCCAATGAAGCCAGGTCCCTGCAACTGAGTCTGCCTTTTACAACCTCCTTTCTGGGGTTAGATCAGTCCCACCAGGTATAGGAGCCCCAGTGAAGCCAGGTCCCTGCAGTGTCGTCAGGACAGACCCATGCTCCTCCCTCTCTGCCATGCCCCTACAGCCTTGCCCTGCTGCTGTTGTCATAGATACGCCCCAGCTGAGTGGAGCTCCTCAGCAGGGCCAGTGCCAAGTACCACTGCTGGCTCCCTTCAACTGAGAGTGCCTGGTTCCACTTGGGAAGGAAGGGCAGTGGCTCTTGATCTCAGCTAACAAGTGGGGGCCCCCATTCCTCTGCTAGGATCGTGGTCTCATGGAAAAGCTTGCTCCCCCAAGCCCTAGACTCCTTTGTCTCCCCTCTTGGGAGACGCCATAAAAAGTGGAAATAAGCCAAAGATCTGGGTGTCTAGCGCTGGGTGTCTAGCAAAGATCTAGGAAGCTAGCATTTCCTAGCTGTGCGACCTGAGGGATGTCACTCACCCTGTCCGGCCTCCAGTTTACTGATCTGTAAAGGGAAGATACTGAGAATTTCCTCCTTCCTGACCTCACGCAGCTGTTCTGAGGTTTCCGTGCGACAGGGTTAGGCAGAGCCCTGTGCATTCATGAAGTTTGTGCACGTGTGGGTGGGACTGCTCAATGTCATACTCATTCTATAGTTTCTGGGGTACCCAGCGACAGCTCAGAGACTTTTTTTTTTTAATATTTTATTTATTTATTTGACAGAGAGAGAGAGATCACAAGTAGGCAGAGAGGCAGGCAGAGAGAGAGGAGGAAGCAGGCTCCCTGCTGAGCAGAGAGCCCAATGTGGGCCTCGATCCCAGGACCCTGAGATCATGACCTGAGCTGAAGGCAGAGGCTTTAACCCACTGAGCCACCCAGGCGCCCAGAGACTTCTAATAAAAGGTTGAATTGAGGGGTTCAGACTTTAGCTAGCGGGAGCATCCAAAGTTAGGGTGGTGGAGCATTGAAGGCCTCACTGTTGTCCTTCTCGCCTACCTGACCCTCTCCTCTTCCCCTGACACCACCCCTCCCCAGCTGCTTGGACTTGCCCTGAGCCTAATTCCTCCACCAGTGCCTGTTAGCGCTTTCTTTCGTGTGGGTGTTGTGCTGGTGAGCCGTCTGCCTTCGGGGCTATGGACTGGCTGCTGCTGTCTGGAGGACCTCCAGACCCTTCCCTGTCCTACCTGTGTGGCAGAATGAAGAGAAGGCAAAGAAACACTTTCATAGCACTTAACCAAATGTGGGCACTGTTAAGCACTTTATAAACACTCACTTTGCCCTCACCGAGCCCCTGTGAGGAAGGTACCACCATTGCCCCAAGTTAGAGCTCTGGAAGTGGAGAGGTTACACCGCCTAGCCAGGGCCCCACAGCTGGTAAGTGGTAGGGTCCTCGCCTCTGCCGCTCTCTGTTACCTTTCCCGAACAGGAGGCTTTGTACCTTTGTTCTACCTCTTTCTGGCCATGTGGCTTTGGGCAACTTGCAGGGTCTTGGTACCCTCGTCTGTAAATGTGGACAAATGCCTCCCTTCTGGAAGGACCAAGTGACATGGGAACTGTGAAAATGCCTCCTGCCGGCCACACAGAGGACCCCTTCCCAAGGTGGGAGTTGATTTTGACTCTCTCTCAGGATGTGAACCCTGTTCTCCAGGAGACCCCATTTCTGGTCCTGGCTGTGATGGCTCAGCTCTCAGTGGTATTCCTGCCTGGTGAAAGCCCCTAGGGGTGGGTGGGGCATCGCTGTGGAGGATTCAGGGGAAGAGAGGCACAAAGAGGAGAGGCCAGCTGCTGGGAAGGAAGGGAGAGCGGTCTTGGGCTCTTTCTCACTTGACCACCATCCACCTTTCCTTCTCCCCAGCCCCCACCGAGAGGCTGTTCCCCTTAACCCTACCTGGCCACACACCAAGCCACTGCCAGGAGTTTAAAAGCTAAGGAGGGAGGGAAGTGCTGGGAAATTGAGATAAAGCCACGCTTGGCCTGCTGCACTTGCCTCCTGTGGATGGATACTCACCCTTCCTCCCTCCTCAGCCTGGTTTCCTTTGGTAGGACTGTGCTCCTTTCAGCCCAGGAGCCCACATCATACGACCACTTCCCGTAGGAACCATCCATCCAATCTAAACCCCTTGATTTATCTTCTTGGGAGACCTTTTGCCTTGCTCTGTAAGCTAACACATCTACTCACTCAGTATTTTTGGAGCACCCACTTTTTACAAGATACTGCTCCAACTGCTGTGGGGAAAGCACGCACAGGGGTTGCTCCTAACCCCTCCCCCCCCACACACTCTATTTCAAGGCCATCTGCGCAACAGCCCTGAGAGATGTCCAGCATCCCAAGGGAGGAATCATGTGACCTCAAGTAGGGGAACCAAGGAGGGGAGTCTGGGAGGCAGCCTCAAATGGTGGGTAGTGTTCTCCCTGGGCACTGGTCAGGAAGTGGTGACTTACTGGTGAACTTACTGGTCAGTAAATTCTGGAATGTGGGGAAACCTCTGGAAGTTTGAGAAAAGGATAATGGTCTGCTGGGTATTGGGTTCAAAGGAAGAGGTGGAGGTGATACAGGGAGTGAGCTAGGGCCCCCCCCACTTCTGTGCTCCTCACACCCCACCACCCCTGCCAAAGAAAAGGAAAATAGCTAGTACCTAACAAGGGCTGACACTTGCCAGGCACTGCCCTACATGTTGCAACCCTGGAGTTGGTGCTATAACCCCATTTTACAGATGAGGAAACTGAGACCCCAGAAGTTTGGATGACATGCCCAGGGTCACACAAATGGCAAGAGACAGAGTGAGGATTCAAATCCAGAATCTAGGGGAGTTCTTTTTTTCTTTGTTTTACTGCATGAATAGTGTCATGTACTGACTGATACCCATCATTTGCTTTATGTAATTAAACTCTGTATGTGATTTTTGGAATGACTTCTATGACAGAGGAGGAAAGACAGAGAGAGGAACACAGTTATCAGGAAGACGACATATCTGATTCCGTCTGTGGCTTTAGCAGACCCTGCCTGCTCCTGGCAGTGGCCCCCTGCGGTCAGTTCTTAATTGGCCCAGAGTTTCCTAAGCTCCAGCAGACCTGGAGGTGAAGCTTCAGCTTTTGCCCAGAGAGTTGAGAGGGCTGGGGATAGTCAGAGAGGAGGGAGAAGAGGCCCGGAGGTGAGAATGTACCCGGCCCGTTAAGGGGAGAGTGAGTAGCAGAGACTGTTGTCAACATTTGCATTGGCTGAGTCGCCAGCAAGAGCCCCACTGCCCTGTTTGGGCCAACTTGGTGGCTTCCTGTGGGCACAGAGGAGCAGTGTTTTAGAAATAATCTGATGTCAGCGGGAAGTATGACTGTTGAACAATGGTCACATCATTCCCTGCTTAAAACCTTCCAGTGCCTTCCCTTTCTCCCAGTGGCAAAATCCAGCCCTAGCAGGGCTGTTAAGGCCTGACCACGTGACCCCTGCCTACTCCGCTGTTCATTACTAGCCTCTCAACTAGAATGTGAGCTCCACAGTGGAGCTTTGTCAGTTTTCTAACCAAACGTTTGTTCACCAAAAACTCTAGTCCCTAGAACTGTGCCTGATGCACAGTAGATGCTCAGTAAATGTGGGCTGAATGGCTGAAGGCACACGCACACACACACACACACACACACACACACACACACCCCGGCTGAACTCCTCACTTCCTGTGCTCACACAGTCCTGACTGTCTTCCCCTGCTGTCCCCACCAGCGTGGCTAACCCCTGGACATTTTTAGGTATGAATTTCAATGTTGTCTCCTTCAGAGAACCTTCTATGACTCCCCCTTTCCTGCATCAGCTGCTCATGTCTTTTTTTTTTTTTTTAAGATTTTTTATTTATTTTACAGAGAGAAACACAGCCAGAGAGGGAACACAAGCAGGGGGAGTGAGAGAGGGAGAAGCAGGCTTCCCGCTGAGCAGGGAGCCTGATGCGAGACTCGATCCCGGGTCTCTGGGATCATGACCTGAGCCAAAGGCAGTCGCTTAACCAACTGAGCCACCCAGGCGCCCCAGCTACTCATGTCTTATGCCCCCAGAGCTCAGTTTACTTTCCCAATCATAGCACTTGCCACACTTCTTTTTTTAACTTCTTTATTTTCCCTGGTTACATCACTGAAAATTCTAACTTTACAGAAATAAGTGATGTAGAAAGTGAAAGTCTCCTGAAGTCCCATCCTACAGACAGAACTTTGGTTAAGAGTCGGTTTTATACTTCTTATTTTTCCATGTGACATATTAGATATATGCTTTTTTTCCTTAAATCATACTGATACTGTTACATAATTCACTTTCCTTATTTTACTTGATAAGTCTTGGACATTTTATATATCAGTAAGTAAAGATCTACCTCACTCTTCTTTCTTTATGACTGCATGTAAATTTCACCTGACGAATGTGCCATAAGTCACCATCCCTGTCAGCTGGACATTTGGGCTGTTTCTAGTCTTGTACTGGTGTAAACATCACTGCAATGAAAATCTTTGTATAAAGATCACTGTGCCCTTGTAGAAATGTTTTTGCAGAACAATCCCTTAAGGTGGAGTTGCTGGCCCAGAGGGTGTGAACCCTTAAAATCACAATAGATATTTCCACATTATCCTTTTGGGGAGAGTTGTACCTCAACCCCATAGTTATTTTTTTTTAAGATTTTTAAATTTATTTATTAGAGAGAGAGCACTAGAGGGGAGAAGAATAGAGGGAGAAGCAGACTCCCCGCGGAGCTGGGAGCCTAATGCGGGACTCGATCCAGGGACTCTAGGATCATGACCTGAGCTGAAAGCAGTGGCTTAACCAACTGAGTCACCCAGCCTCCCTCAGCCCCATAGTTCTGAGATTGTGTCCTATTCCTGGCACTGTCTTGGCTCACAGTGGTCAGTCTGTCCCAAAGCCTATCAGTTCCATGGAGGTAGACATAGTGTCCCACTTGTGGCTGCATTATAAATGCCCAGTACACAGTAGGCAGTTAATAAATACTTACTGATTTAGTGACTAAGAGAATGAGGGATGGAAAATGATTGTGAGGGAAGGCCATTGGGTTTGGGGAGAGGAGACTCTTGGTGGCTTTAAGAGTCTGCGCTTGGCAAGTGTCAGAAATCTCAGTCAGTTAAGCATCTGACTCTGATTTCAACTCAGGTCATGATCTTAGGATGTGAGGTCAAGCCCCATGTCTGACTTCATGCTGGGTGTGGAACCTGCTTAAGATTCTCTCTTGGGGCACCTGGATGGGTCAGTAGGTTAAAGCCTCTGCCTTAGGCTCAGGTCATGATCTCAGGGTCCTGGGATTGAGTCCCATGTCGGGCTTTCTGCTCGGCGGGGAGCCTGCTTTCCACCACCCTGCCTGCCTCTCTGCCTTCTTGTGATCTCTCTCTGTCAAATAAATAAATAAATTCTT
>PITA01008633.1:0-83097 GCA_004023965.1 Spilogale gracilis | reverse complement strand
TTTTTTTTAAAGATTTTATTTATTTGACAGCGAGAAACACAGCGAGAGAGGGAACACAAGCAAGGGGAGTGAGAGAGGGAGAAGCAGGCTTCCCGCCGAGCAGGGAGCCCGATGTGGGACTCGATCCCGGGTCTCCGGGATCATGACCTGAGCCGAAGGCAGTCGCTCAACCAACTGAGCCACCCAGGCGTCCCGGGCTTTTTACCTTTTACCAGGGTTCTAAATGGTCCCTACGATCATAGTTCTTCACTTTAGTACTTAAAAAAAAAAAAAAAAAAAAGAATAATCAAAATTAGAGTCCCCCCCTTTTATAAAAGATTTTATTTGTTTGACAGAGAGAGAGCACAAGTAGGTAGAGATGCAGGCAGAGAGAGAGGAGGAGGAAGCAGGCTCCCTGCTGAGCAGAGAGCAGGATGCGGGCCTCCATCCCAGGACCCTGAGATCATGACCGAGCCGAAGGCGGAGGCTTTAACCCACTGAGCCACCCAGGTGCCCCCTAGATCCCCATTCTTGAATCGGTTTGATTATTTATGTAATGAGATTGTGATTTATACATATTTATGTGCGACATAAATATGATGGTTTATGATTATAAGTAAATATATGCCTGATAACTATTGCAGAGCAGAAAAGGTAAGATTATTTCTTTAGATTTTTAGGTTACATATTTTACTCATTCCAGTGTAAATTTTACTCAAAAAAAGTAGTTCCTTGCACTATAGCAAGTAAGAGGACTTATCCAACACTGAGAGCCTAGCTTAAAAGTTTAAAGTAACTGCAAAACATTGTGAGCTTCCAGAACTGATGTACATTTGCAGTGCCTCACATCTGTGTACTCGTACTGGTCCTTCATGCCCTACTCTGTAATGCATACTCTGGACGTGACTGAAGAAGAGAAGGGAAGAAATAGGAAGCTAGTGGAGGCAAGTAAATACATATAGTTACTTACACATAAATATATATATGTATATACATATATATATATTTACTTATACATGGATAAGTAAATAAGGTATAATAGATGACTTTCTGACAGAGAAAAATATGATTGGAAAACCCTTAAAAAGTTTATGTCCTTAAAATACCCCCAAGTCATAGCATTTGTGAGCATTAAGTATAAAAAAAAAAAGGCTTTTAGAACCTCCAACACTGAAATAATTGACAGAGAGTTCCGTGAATGGTTAAAAAGGGAGAAGAGTGTGAAATAAACATATTTAGAAGTTCTACTGAAAAGTCTAAGAGGAAGATTTTGTCATTCAGAGGTCAGTTACCTAGAAAAGTCATTGATTTGGAAAGTCTTCTCGATGCTAGATAAAAAAACGATTGTCTGTTGTCGGGTCTTTCTGGTCAGAGTTGGTTTTGCTTTCTGTACTTTCTTCCTCTTGTAAAATGCCTAGTGAAGTTCTGTCTTCCCCACATTTTAAAAATAAAAACTCATTACTCATTTATTGCGTGTTCTTCTCCAATTTTCGTGGGATATTTTTTGTCCTACTCATTTTTTAAAGTTAATTTAAAATTGCATCATGATATTCCAGAAAATTAGTTAAACCCTGGCTAATTAGTATCATCTCAAAATAGGATGATTTCTTACATTCACATTAAAGAAATTAATTGAACATAACCATTAGTAGATGGTTGCTGTTAACTCACCCTTCCCTAAATTAGAAACAATTCTTGGGATTATAAATTTTATTTGTCTTCATGTAATATCTGATCTCATGAGTAGTAATTTGCTATCTGAAAATAGCATTGTAATGACAAGTTGCATTCTTTTTCTGTGGAGCAATGGTTAGCAGATGGTCACACTTGCTCACATTAACTGGATCTTATAGAACTGTCAAAGAGGAAGTAGAAAAATGCTGTAAACAAGTTTTTGACAATGTTATTTTTTCCTTCCTCTCTCTCCCCGCCACAAGCTGGTTCCTATGTAGCTCTCACTGTTCAGGGACGCCCACCTGGGTCGCCCCAGATTCCACTCGCCGATTCTGAAGTAGAGCCATCAGTCATTGGACATATGTCTCCCATCATGACATCCCCTCATTCACCTGGAGCATCTGGGAACATGGAGAGAATTACTAGTCCTGTGCTCATGGGGGTAAGAAGGGAAAAACTTCTGTTTAATGCTCAGTTTATAATGATACCTGTGCTTTATATAAGAGTTTTGAAGTATTGATAAATACTTGACTGATAAATTTAAGGTCAAGATACTGGAAAATAGTCTCCTAATATTAAAAAAATTACATAATAATTTGAAATGATTACAGTGTTGGGATAACAGATTGAATTAAGAAATATTTAACATCTGCTGTATATGAAACAGGGTGCCATTCACAAAAATATAAGGTATCCTATGTTGGAAGTCCTTAGTTTTCTTAGAATATATACTTTAAGAGGACAGAGGTTTGTTTGTTTATTGTTGTGTCCTCAGGACCTGAAATATTGCTTGGCGTATAGTAGATATTTAAATCCTTGTTGTTTGAGATAGAATCAAGAGTATATGAGTAATTATAATACCAAGGCAGAATGTAAACATTAGGAAGGGGGGAACTATTAAGCTCTGTGATATTTCAGAGGAGGGAGGAAGCACATCCGGTTGTAATAAGGAAGGATTTTATGGAAACCTTATTTAAATTGAGCCTTGAAAAGATGGTAACATATAAGTATTGACAATGGGGAGGAAAGGAGCCCAGATAAAAGAAGTAGAATAAACACAGAGAAAGAGCCAAGGACGCACCAACTATCTGGGGGAAGTTCCAGGACTCTAGTTTGGCTGGTGCCTGTTAAGGAGTTAAGTAGTGGGAGGTGAGGCTTGAAAAAAGCAAGACTATTTATTTTGAAAAAAAATCACAACTACCAAGCTAATTTACATGTAACTGGACTGGAGAGGCAGTAAGAATCCATTAAAATTTGTAGGGTTGGGGCGGGGGGCCAGAGTGATGTGATTGTAGCAGGATTTGAGGAAAGCTAATTAGATCAAATATTACAGGGTTGTGAAACTTCTAAGAAGAGGTGGTGGAGAGGAGTTAGGGAGCTGTCTTAATATTTCAGGCAGGAGGTACGGGGAATTTGAGTCATGCATGGGAATCGACAGTACAGACCCAGAGGACGGACAGTGTAAGATACTATTGTACTAAGGCGACTTCATTTCTCCAGCTAATGTCATTATTTAATGTTTTCTTGAACCTTGTTAGTAAAAGTGAAATAGAAGGGCTGAAATTTCCCTGTAACCTTCTAACGTTGAGTGTTGTGTCTCACAGCCTGTCTTTACAACCGCTGTTTATTTTAGCTTCACTTGCCCTGTATTGGTTGGTTGGTTGTTGTTGGTTTTTTTTCATCTCTTTTCTAGGAGGAAAACAATGTGGTTCATAACCAGAAAGTAGAAATTCTGAGAAAAATGTTACAGAAAGAACAGGAACGGCTGCAGGTACTAAATTAGAAATGGGGCTGTTTACAGGCCGGTGAAAAATGTGAATGGGCCTAGTTGAGTTGGTATTTGTTGTGATCACAGCCAAGCAGTATTGTAATCAATGCCATCCGCTCTTTTATTAAGAATGGACTTTTTCTATATTTTCTTGACATAAGTAATTAATTCTTAAAATATTTTTATAACTTTTCAGTTATTGCAGGAAGATTACAACCGAACACCTGCCCAAAGATTGCTAAAAGAGATCCAAGAGGCCAAGAAACACATTCCTCAGCTGCAAGAGCAGTTATCCAAAGCCACAGGCTCTGCTCAGGTAGCATCATTGTTAAAAGTGCTACCCAACTTTTTGCAGGAGATTTTTCTTCTGGGAATGTGTTAGAGAATGTCGCAGTTGCCTTTTTTAAAAGCTATTTTTTCTAGCATAGGCCAAGAGGATGTCCTGTGCAGCATGTTACAGAAATAATGATTAGTTAAAAGAAATGTGGGCTTCTGGTTCTTTGCTTGCTCATGATATCATGTTTCTTTGTTCCACCATAATTTTAAAAAGAATTGAGTGCTTTTGCTTTGATGTGACAAACTACTAAAATGTATTTAGATACATATGTTTACATTTTGAGGCTCATTCTCCCATTTTCAAAGAGGATGGCAGTCATGTTTTTACATAAGAACATAAGATTTTGTAAAATGGCAAGCATTATGCTAAATACAGAGACAAGTATTTTCTCGCTGATCTTCATAGCAACTCCCTAAGATTAGATTCCAGTATTGTTTGCCCCCATTTTACATATGCAGTTAGAGAAACTCAGAGATATTAAATAATCTGTCTGAAGTCATAGAACTTAAAAGCAAAGGGACTGGAATTTAGACCGAGTCTGATGAGTTCAGAGCCCTTTCATATTCTTAATGACTGTATTTTTCACTGAAATTTTAAACTAGATTTAAACAGAATTTGTTATACAGGTATAAGTTATGGAGATGATGGTCTCACTAGAAACAATAGCTCAACCAGGTTTCTGTTCTATAATATTCAGGTTAGGGATGTGAAAAGCTCCTTATATATCTCATCTTAAAGCAAAAGGGACATATTCCTATACCATTTGAAATGAGTAAAAGCTGTTAATTTATTATGCTCCCTGAGTCTATGAGTGAAAGCCACAGTTTCATAGAACTCAAACGATTCTTTGGGATTATGTAGCCTCACCGGCTCATTTTAAAGTCAAAAAATTATGCGGTTGAGACAATTAGGGCTGGAACAGGTTAAATCAACAGGCTAAATGACTTAGCCAAGGTCACAAAACTGGTTCAGTTTACTTTCAGTTACACCGTATTTAGGGTTGGTTTTTTTTTATTATTATTACTTTCAATCCCATTAGCTGTATGAAATTTTGAGTATCATGCCTCAGTAATGTTGACAGTTTTATGTTATTATAAGTACTGAGCAAAGACGACCTTCTTCTGTTCAAACAATAAAACCATGGTTCCTGGTCTAAAAGCCTGTGCTATGTTATAGTGCTGTGTCCCAGAATTGGCGATTTATTGCAATTCTAAAGTGTTGGGAGGCAGTTAACCAGAAATTATAGTGTAACAATCTTTACTATAATGGGCAGGAAATAGGAATTATATAATTTAACCAACTATTTTTTATATTTTGCTCTATTCAGAAGTTTGAACTCTTTTTCTCCTTGCTAAAATACCACTTTCTCTGTCTTTAAGATCATGCCATTTTAGAACCACAGAATTAGTAGTTATTTATACTTGAAATTTTTAGAGGTTTAAGCATTCTTGATCACATCAAACTGGCCAACTTTTACCAGTCTCCATTTAGATGACACTGTGAGTTTGTTTCTTTATTCAGTCAGTAATGAATTTTTTTTATTGTGTTGGTGTGTGTGCGTGTATCTGATCCGTTTTAGGATGGCGCTGTAGTTACCTCCTCCAAGCCTTTAGGTGACCCACTGACAGCCAGTGAGGTAGAAGCCGATCCCGGTGACGGACTAGGCAGAATTGACTATAGCAGTGGAGACGCTTCTCGGCCCAGCAGTGACAGTGCAGACGTAAGTGTTCTACATGTTGATCCTGTTTTCTTCTTCACAGTTCCTTTCCATATTTGATTTTAAGTTACACGAATTAGAGGTGTTCTCTTATTACTTACTTTTTATCACCACCACCTTTCATATAGCCATTTGATGAGCAGAGATTGTGGACACTGTTGTCTATGAGCTTTTAATTCCAGAGTTCACTTTTTCCCTTAGATATATGTTGCCTAATGTTTCTTTTGAGGAGGTGGAATTTCCCAGCAGGCGTCTTGTTTGTGGGTTGAGAAGTTAATAATGCTAGTGTTTTTGGTTTTTTTTTTTTTTACCAAACCAAGAGGCCAACTGTTGATATCTTTAAGAGCATGTTAATATTCCATTTGTGGTCAGAGTGACTCAGTCTTGAATCATGGGGCACTTTGCCATTACAAAGAGGAAAAACCTTAGTCCTGCTAGATAGACTTGAGTTAATAGCCCTTGTTTAGTAACACTTTCTTGATTAATCCCCAAATTGCCAGATAAAGATGGATATTTGTTAGGAAGATCATAAGAAAACATTTCAAGTTGATTATGATGGACCACCGTAGTCAGATGGGTACTTAACCAGCTACGTTCACTGCTGCTCACTCAGCAGTCCTTTGTACGTAGTATGCAGTGGTAGGAATAATGACTTAAAAATAGGTCACCCTCTTTAAAAGTGATGAAGAAAATAGTCTAAACCAGTGTTTTGCAACCATCAGTTCAGTGGGTTGGGACTAGCATTAAAAAAAGAATAGAATAAGAAATAATGCTTTACAAAATGTAGATAAGGTGGTTAAGTGCTACTTCTTGTGACTTTTGTTAGATACACATGTACATGCATCTGTGTGTGTTCACGTGCTGGTTGACAATATAAAATGTCTTATTGAAGATCGTGGTAAAAAAAAAAAAAAATTGAAAGCCTCTGGTTAAAGCCATCATTCAGGCTTCCTTTTGAGGCTTAGGCCCAATGACTCAGAACTTCATTCAAGGAAAATTTGAGGATTTTGGGGGGGGAGGGGAGAAGACAATGCTAGCAGTCTTCTGATTGGACGGGCTAAAGGTTTTAATGTGAAATTTCAATTTTGACTCACAAAAAAAACCAATTATTGGGTGTACCTACCATGTACTGAAATGAGTGTTTTACATTCCTTATTTCAGTTAATTCTCAAAAAACCTTATTGCTAAATAATTTTACAAAAGAAAAACTGTGGCCAAAGGGAGTTAACTAATTTGCTGATTTATCCAGATAATAGGTGATCTGTCTATATCTAGCTGTAACGTGTCAGTACTGTAAATATAAATGAAGGTACTGAGGAGTAGAAATGTGTAACATTTGCAGAGAGCAATGAAAATTTTATGGTATATTAGGGTTATGGATGGAATGTCTAGAGTTTATCTTAGAAACAAGGGCTTCAGTTCAGGTTATGAAAGACTTCACATTGTTCTAGCAGTACTGTTTTTAGGGATCCTTTTTGCATTCTCCTTTTAGAATTAGTGCCCCTTCTCTCGTTTTCGCCTCTACTATTAGATAGTTTATTAAGAGGACAGGGACAGTCTTATTTGGCTTTATGCCTCCAAGACCTGGCAGATCCTACAATTAGGAAATCACAGCAAATGGTACAGAAGAAAAATTTGAATTTTATCTTGTGTTTAGAGGAATGTGACAATAAAACACGTGGCTCAGAAATACAGCTTTATGAAACACAGAGTGAATTGGCACGTGTAGAAGTAGGCATTCTAGTGACTTGAGACTGTTTGAGATGTAATTGGTGTTTAATAAGTATTTAAATGAAAAACAGAATGAATGAGAGTTTGGGCTTTAACTTACATGCAGAGGAGAAGCACACTTAGAAACATGTCAGGGTGGAAGTGAATTAGAAAAAAGAGACAGGGAGATCTGTAAGGACAGAAGACTGCTTGGCTTAATAGGCCCTTGACAGATGTGCACTGAATGACTAATAAATAGTTAACATTTATTGACCCCCTTCCTTTGTGTCAGCAGTTGTCCTGATGCTGTACAGATACTCTTCTGAATGCTCCCAGTAACGTTTACAAAGCAGTATCACGGGGCATCTAGGGGGCTCAGTCGGTCAGTCGTTAAGCATCTGCCTTTGGCTCAGGTCATGATCCCGGAGTCCCAGGATTGAGCTCTGCAACCGGCTCCCTGCTCGGCAGGAAGCCTGCTTCTCCCTCTCTCACTCCCCCGGCTTGTGTTCCCTCTCTAGCTGTGTTTTTCTCTGTCAAATGAATAAATAAAATCTCAAAAAAAAAAAAAAAAAGAGGCAGTATCATCATTTTATAGATATGATAGATATGGAAACTAAAGCCAGTTAAATAATAAATAGATGTTGTGGAAGTCCAGGTGAGAGATGATAATGCAGGTGAGAATATTCACTGAACACAAACTAGTTTAATTCCTACAAGCGTCTATTTGAATTAAAGATGGGCTACTTTTAGCTTATGTATCTCCACGTTTCTTCCATGTGTACTGTATTAAGACCGTAGGAACCAGTCTCCCTGTCTTTTCAGTCAGTGCCTTTGATTTTTCCCCCCATTTTCTGCTCACTTTTATAAAATAATCTTCTTGTAATGTTTGTGATACCATTATTATTGTAAAGCTTCCTGCTTTTAGCTCACCTCAGAGAAGGCTTTGAAGAATACACAAACCAGTTCTCACAACAGAAGCAGGTTCATCACAGATCATCATCTAAAATCTAGAGCATCTGCCTCTGTGATTTTTGTGAATTTGTGACCGATGTTTTTAAAAACTTCTTGTGAAAAAATCTTAAACC
Organism: Spilogale gracilis; assembly: GCA_004023965.1. Classification (NCBI taxonomy): domain Eukaryota; kingdom Metazoa; phylum Chordata; class Mammalia; order Carnivora; family Mephitidae; genus Spilogale; species Spilogale gracilis. The sequence goes on along the minus strand of PITA01008633.1, from coordinate 74,827 downwards.
TATTCAAAAATAAAGACTAGCATAACAATCCCTCCTACATACCTGATCACCCAGCCTCAGAAGTCATCAACAAGCACTCAGACTTGCTTTGTCTGTGTTCCCCATTCTTCACACCCTACAAATACTGGAGTATTTTCAAGTAAACCCAAGACATTATCTCATTAATCTGTGTCTTTAAGAGAAAAGAAGACTTTTTCAAAAATACAGCCATAATAACATTATCATAAAATCAAATTTCTTAATATGCAATTTGATTACCCTAATTGTCTCGTAATGATCTTTCTGCAGTTGGTTTATTGAGTTTGGATCTAGTCAAGGTCAGCCTTTGGTTCATAAGTCCTTTAATTTGTTACCTCTTTTTTTTCCTTGCTTTTTTTTGTGTGTGTGTGACAGAAACTGGATTATATGCCCACTGAAACAAACTCTTTACATTTTAATTATATTTTCATGGTGTTGTTTAATGTGTTCATCTCTGTATGCTTCCTGAAAGCTATTAGTGAGATCTAGAGTCTTGATCAGATTAAGAGCTGTTTGGCAAGCACAGTTCATGGGTGGGACTGTGTACATCCTGTTACATCACATCGGGAGGTGAATGTCTGGTTGTCTTTCTGTGACTCTAGGTTTGTTTAAGGTGTTCAGATGATGTCAACATCATTCCTTCATAATCAGCTTTTCCATTAGGCTTTTATGTAATGTTCTTACCAGTCATTGATGATCAAAATGCCTGCATCCATTATTTAATTAGTGGTTTCAAAAGGATGATATAACAGTTTTGTCATTCCTTCTGTATTTACTAGTGGAATTATTTTACAAGGAAGAATTTTCTCTTACTAGCTCTTAGGTTACCCTAAAATATAGCTTATACAGGAAATACAGGGTAACTACTTGATCCTTATCCCTCTGTGTATCTGTTTCCAGAGGAGTCAGTACCCTAATAAAATCTAACAGTCACTAATGCGGGGGGCAGGGGCTGCGTGCACACGTGCATATGGGTACTATTTTGAATTCCTAGACTTTAACATATTTGCTTATTGCGTTTTAGTCCTTTGCAGTCATTACTTTTTGTTGTTGCTAAAAGTATCCCTCTCTGGGGCAATGGGAGCCCTCTCAAATTTAATTCAGTATTCTTTTAACATGGTATCCTAGTAACTTTGGTAGCTTTCTCACTTTTTGGTGTGACAAGATTATTCTAGCTTTGTCTTTTATATCTCTTGTCCAAGACCCAGAGTCCTCCATTTCTCCAAGGTGGGGTTTATCTTTGAAGCTACTGTTGTCTTTATCTTGTGCTGTCTTGGTGTATGTGTAAATAGCATGCGCTGTCCCTATTAGCATGCACACGGAAATCTCTTGTACCTCGTTTCCAGCTGCTCTGAAGAATGGCTTCCTTGCTTTGCGGTGTTCCTCATTGTCCAGAATTGAAGTTCTGCACATCATACTGTTTCTGGTTTTTATTAGGACATCCCAAACATACCATGCAAATCTTAAAAGAATCCACAAATCACTTTCACATGACACTCCCAGAAACATAGGCAGAAGCTTAATTTTATTCATATAAATAGGCCAGGATGCTTCTAACTTGCATAGAAAGAAGAGTTGGGGGCAGTGGGGGGTGTAAGAGGTGGATAAAGACAGAGTGTGACTTTGACATAATGAGTTTGAGGTACATACTAAATCTGGTTAGGGTTACTTGGTAGAAATTAGCCCGCAGGCCTGGAGACAAAGTAAAACCATTCTTAGTGTGATGCTGTTTGTCAGCATAAAACTAAAACAGCTGAGAGAATAAGTGTCTTGCCGAAGTCAGGAAAACAAACAGTATAGCCAGGTATTAAATGTGAAAGATAGTTAGTGGTTTCAAATACAAATGTGAAATGCAGGACCTTATTTTTTCACCCCACTCTTCCTTGACCCTTTTTGGTGAGCCTATTGAAATGAACTGAATGTATTTTTTTTTTTTTTTTTTAAGAGTCCCAAGAGTGCCCTGAAGGAGAGGATGTATCTAGAGGAAAACCCAGAGAAAAGTGAAGTGATTCAGGACACTGTGAGTATGAAATCCATGAAACGGTAACACTTTCTTTAGCTTTTCTTCTACTTCAGTCACAGACACACCTGATATTCATGGATTGGGGTGTGAATTGGGAGAGAAAAAGCTTCAACTTATTAATAAAGATTTGATAAACAGAGAGGAGCTGCTCCATGGTATTTGGTTGGGATTTTAATGTTATTTTATTTATTGTAGTAAAATACATATAACATAAAATTTACCATTTTTTTTTTTTTAAGATTTTATTTATTTCACAGAGAGAAACACAGCTAGAGAGGGAACACAAGCAGTGGGAGTGAGAGAGGGAAGAAGCAGGCTTCCCGCTGAGCAGGGAGCCCGATGTGGGACTCAATCCTGGGTCTCCGGGATCATGACCTGAGCTGAAGGCAGTCGCTTAACCAACTGAGCCACCCAGGCACCCCAAAATTTACTGTTTTAATAATTTTTAAGTACATAGGTCATTGTCATTAAATTATATTGTCACTCTTGTGCAACATTGCCATATCTGTCTCCAGAACTTTCTCCTCTTCCCCAAGTCAAACTCAGTGCCCACTGCCTAGCACTGCCTCTCCACTGTCCTCAGCACTGGGCAATCACCATTTTACTCTAAATTTTACCACTTTGGGACCTTATATGGGAAGCATCATATGTGTTTGTCCTTTTGTGACTGGCTTATTTCACTTAGCATCATGTTCTCGGGGTTCACCCAGGTCATAGCCTGGGTCAGAATTTCCTTCCTTTTTAAGGCTGAGTAATTATCAATTGTATGTATAGACCATGCCTTGCTTATCCACTCATCTGTCGGTGTGACAACTTGGGTTGTCACCACCTTTTGGCTCTAGTGAATATAGTGGCACTATGACCGTGGGCATACAAGTATCTGTTTAGGTTCTTTTAGTTCTTTTGGGTATTTATTCAGAAGTAGAATTGCTGGATTTTGCATGTTCTTAAGTGAATACTCTTTAGCATTCCAATTTTATTTTTTAATTAGATTGTATCAAGTTTTATAGTAAAAGATTTAACGGCATATAGTGACTCATCAATTATCAGCAACAGAAGGGCTATTGAAAAATCAGAGACACTGAATCAGCTATAAAATCAAAAGTTGTCTGATAACCACTCTAAACACATTTCTCTTGTTTTACCATTTTCTTAAAAAATGACTAAAGCCTTGGGGCTCAAAAACAAGTATAAAAGTAAAAGTAAAAACAAGTAAAAAAGGCAGAATCAAGTTTAGAAGATGCAGATACACAGATCTACACCACACCTAAGGAGGGGAGACCACAGCTACAGAGTATTTTGTTTATGACTGGATCTGTGTGCATAGCTTCAGCTATAAGTACTCTACAGACGACCCCCAAATCAGGATAGCCCGCTCCCCTTGCTCAGCCCCACTGGATCTTGCATCAGTTGATGTCAGGTTTGAGCCAAACTCATTCTTTCCCTAGATCTTCCCAAATTTGTATTTCTCTTCATACTGCATGGCGTTTGATTTTAGCATTTATGATCTTCAACCATCCCATATTTTTTACATTATACGTTAATGCCCTTACACTGCCTTTTTCATGCTAAATCCAGCTTCGTAAGTGAGCTGACAAATGGATGAGCTATTGCATGGGAAGGAGATCTGCCAACCTACAGTTTATGTTTGCAGTTTTGATTCTTTGTTTCTATACAAAATGATTTTAATTTTATGTGATTACTTGAACATTTTGTTGCATTATGCCAGCGATTTTCAACCAGGAGTGATTTTGTTCCTTAGGGAGCATTTGGCAGTGTGTGGAAACATTTTTGATTGCCATGACTGGGAGGCTGCCGCTGGCATGGAGTGGGTGGGTGGAGACCCAGGATGCTGCTCAACATTGTACAATGCACAGGACAGCCCCCACAACAAAGAATTACCCGGCCCAAAATGTCAACAGTGCCAGGGTTGAGAAACCCTGCATTATGCACTTATGAAAATGAATTGAAAAGAGAAAACAGGGTTCAGGGACAGCTTTCAATTATGCAATGTTAATAAAAGTCTTTGTGTTAACCTCTCTCCTCACTTTGTCTTATCACTTGTACTCTCATTTTTTCCTTTGTCCTGTGGTCCTTATTCACTTTTCTTACCCTGTCTCTTTAGAATTGTAATTATTTACATAAGTCAACTTTCTGCCTGTGACAAGGTTTGTATGAAATGAATGGAGTACACACATTACAATCAGACATCCGAGAGTATATGAGCAAAAGGTGTTAATTATTTCCAGAGGAAATTTTTTTTTTCACTCCAAGAAATGGTCGATACTGTTATGGTTTTCTTTGCTAAAGTGATTCATTGCCTTGAAAATTTGAGAACCACTTCCTTTAAAATAAAACACTTGAAGAAAACAAATAAAAAGGAATCTGTTTGAGTGAACCATTTCTTTTTGATGATTTGGCTTCATTCTTTCTCTGATTTGACCAACAGATAATTTTTCTGTTTTTTTTCTCTAAATGTTGCCAGGATCCTCAGTCACTCATTGGGAGCCCCTCTCCCCGTACAGCACCTCATATTATTGGAGCAGAGGATGATGATTTTGGTACTGAACATGAACAGGTGATGACATTTCTGTCTAAAACACGAATTGTTAATTCTTCAACATGTTTGATTTGTTGTGAAAATGAATGCTTCTTGGAGATTGAAATTCTATTTGTAAAGATTTAAGGCAGTGTCTTAGAACTAAGATTAATTGTTTAATTGCGTGGATTGTTTATTTTAACTTTGACCGGTAGAAATGACTTTGCTTTTAAAGGTGATAAGGAGTGATTGATGTACACTTAAGTACTGCATTTTGGGAGAGGGAAGTGTAATTGTAAATATATATTCTTTTGATTTAAAATTCCAGTTGTTTATTGATGATGTATAGGATTATTCTTGTCCTTGTATCCCATGGTCTTGCTAATAAATAATAAACTCACTTACTACTTCTAGGGGCTTTTTAAAATAACCTTCTGAGATTTTTCTACATAGACAACCATATTATCTCCTCGTTTACTTTATTTGTTTCCAGTCTGTTTATCTTATTTCTTGTTCTTACCTTTTTGCACTGGTTAGGACTTCCACAGTGAAATTGAATCGGAGTGGTGAGACAGGACATTCTTGGCCTAATTTCTGACCTTGGAGAGAAAGATATTCAGTCTTTCATCATTAAGTGAGATGTTAGTGATAGGTATTTTGTGGGTACTTTTTATTAGGTTATTGAAGTTTACTTCTATTTCTGGTTATTGAGAGTTTTCATCATGAATGGATGTTGAACTTTGTTGAATGATTGAGGTGATCATGTGGGTTTGTTTTTTTTTTAATTTAGTCTCTTAACATGGTAAATTACATTAATTGATATTAACACGTTGAACCAGCTTTGCATTCCTGGGATAAATCACAGTTAGTCATAACGTATCATCCTTGGCATGTATTGTCAGATTCAATTTGCTGTTATTTTGCTGATTGTTTTTTATGGGGGAGATCAGTTTGTCATTTTCTTTTTTATAATGTCTTTGGTTTTGATATTTGGGTAATGCTGGCCCTTTTTTTTAAGATTTCATTTATTTATTTAGAAAAAGAGAGAAAGTGGAGGGACAGGTACAGGAAAAGGGAGAGAGAGCATCCCAAGAAGACTCCCCCCACCAAGCACGGGGGCGAACACTGCCCCCCCCCCCACGACCCTGAGATCATGACTTGAGCTGAAATCAAGAGTCAGACACTTAACCAACTGAACCACCCAGGTGCCCCTAATGCTGGCCTCTTAGAATGACCTGAGAAGTGTTCCCTTTTGTATTTTCTGAGGGAGGTTGTGAAGAATTGCTATTATTTGTTTAGATTAACTTTCTTCTCGAATTTATTTAGAGATGTGAGAAATCAAATGGAAATTGCAGTTTGAGGTTACTTTAGGTTTTACTAGTAGTTTTCTGCATGCGGTGTAGTTAAGGAGCATACATTTCTCAGAGTCGTCTTGCTTTAAATTGAACATCTCCATTGTCTACCACAATTTGTGCATTAGCTCAAAAGAAAAGGAAGGCATCTATTTCATTAATAGACAGGAAAACTCCCATTTCATTTTTAGAAGTGCTGTTAATGCTGTTTTTTGCATCCTGATATGTAGACATCTTGAACTCCCCAGTCATCATCTTCTAAACTTGCATTCTCCTAAGATAGTCTTTCTTCCAACCTGTTTCTAAGAGGTTATTAATTTTCAGGGGAAGAGATTCCATAAGCCCGTGAATAAATCCCATTAGCCCACTAATAAATTCCAGTGGAATTTTTTAAATCTTGATTTTTTTTTTAGGGTAGGTGAAAGTAAAATTTGGATAGTTGTGTTTAACTGAACTTAACCTTACATTTTGCACCTGTGTGGTGGAATTCTTGATGTATTGGTATTTCCTCTTCTAGATCAATGGGCAGTGCAGCTGTTTCCAGAGCATCGAACTGCTGAAATCTCGCCCTGCTCACCTGGCTGTTTTCTTACACCACGTGGTCTCACAGTTTGACCCCGCGACACTGGTAACGTGTTTGACCGTTTAGCCAGTTCAGAGTGCTTACACTGATTCTCACACCATAAAATCTCTGACTCTGTAAGACGAGTTTCTGAACATGTCAGGATAGATATGTAAGAGAGTTAAAATGCAATTAATTAATTTTTTTTTAAACTTACTATATTTTTAAAAAACATGGTAATGATGACATTCCTCGTAGTGGCCTACTGGTTGGAAACTTTTCTTTTTGGTGAAGATCTAGCCCATGATATTTTTTCATGATTTCTCCCTTTTTCTTTCTTTTCCATTTCTTCCTCTACTACAGCTCTGTTATCTCTATTCCGACCTGTATAAGCAGACCAATTCCAAGGAGACTCGTCGTGTCTTCCTTGAGTTTCATCAGTTCTTCCTGGATCGATCTGCAGTAAGTTACCAGTTAATATATGATCTTCACTGTACTACGCTTAGTTATCAGACTCCTGCTTCCCGTCTTCCTTCCCCTGGTTTTAGGCTTTATTGTTTTGGACTTCCTTATGTTTGTACTGTATCTTAGTTACTGATTACTCTTGACTGTTACTTTCATCATTTCTGAGTTGTAGGCTATGAATTCTCATAGTAGGTGTTAGGAGGTACATATATATATATTGGGGTTTATACAGGTGCATAATTAAGAGAGTGCAAAAGGGAACACAAATGATATGCTCAAATGATATGCAAAAAATACAAATGTATTAGGATCCAAAGGTAGTGCTTGTATAACGAGCTCTTGTTGGCCTCTTTGACGTTCGGAGGCACAGGTTTAACTAGAAAGTGGTAGAAAAGATCTTACTTAAATGATAATAGTGCTTTATTTTACCAGTAGAAATCGTTATAAGGTTTTTAAACTAAGGAGTGTTATTCTTAGCCTTGCCATAGGGTTAGTCACAACCCTTAGTGCTTCTGAGGTAATGGTGCTGCCACTTCCCGGGCCTTCCATGGTTTCACTTCTCTTTGTTGACTCTTGTCCATCTTCCCTCTCCCGAAACCTCATCACTTCCTCTCCTGTCCCTTCTCAGCGGAGGAGACCTTGCAATTTCTGTGAGAAATTTGAAGTGTCTGCAGAAGAACTCCTACTACATATATCCCCTGCCTTTATCATCCTCTATGCTGGGCCTTTCTCCTGAGGCTGTGGAGAGCTTGCCTTCTTTTCTCCAAGCCCCGTCTCCCCCCACCTGGTTGTATTTCCTTCTGCTTGCCTCAGGCATTTGTGACCCTTCCTCCCACATCAGCAGTTTTTTGTTTTCTGAGGAATTGTTCACATTAACATGTAAACATTGTGAGTTTACTTAAAACAGACAAGCACAGAAACAGTGGCTCCTCTCCTCCCTCTAGCTCTTGCTCCATTTTCCTTGTTTTCCTTTACAAAGCTGCCACACATCCACGCGCTATGTGGATGCTCACCTTCTCAAGGAGACCATCCTTGACCAGCCTATGGGAAGTTTTACCCCCGTCCCTTTCTGTCACCTTTCCTGTGTTATTTTTTGTCCCTAGAACTTTTATTTTATTTATTTATTTAGTCTCTGTCCCTGCTCTTCTGCCCTGAATGCGAAGCTCCTGTGAGGGCAGATATTTTTGTTCTGTTTGTTCATTGCTGTTTCTCCAGCACTGCATAGATCCTGGTACAGACTGATCGCTCAGATATTTATTGAGTAAATTCATAAGGGTTCTGATTATACCAGCATTGTTTAAAATAGTGAACATTATACTTACTAAGATAATATACTTACATGAAAAAATGACAGTACATTGAAATATGTTTAAATTTTATATTCCTTTTTTAAAAATTAAAGTACCATTGACATTCAGTATTATATTAATTTCAGGTGTATGGACATAGTAATTCAACAATTACATATATTATATAATGCTTACCACGAAAAGTATAGTTAATCTGTCATGATACAAAGTTATTACAGTATTATTGACTATTTCCTGTGCTATACTTCTTATCCCCATGACTTATTTATTTTTCTTAAAAGCTTTTATTTTAATTCCAGTTCATTAATATACAGTATTTTATTAGTTTCAGGTGTATGGTATAGTGATTCAGCAGTTCGTACATCACCCAATGTTCATCACGATGAATGCCCTCCTTAATCCTCATCTCCTATTTAACCCAACCCCCACCCCACTCCCTCTGGTAACCCTCAGTTTGTTCTCTATAAGTAAGAGTCTGCGGGGCGCCTGGGTGGCTAAGTTGGTTAAGCGACTGCCTTCGGCTCAGGTCATGATCCTGGAGACCTGGGATCGAGTCCCACATCGGGCTCCCTGCTCGGCGGGAAGCCTGCTTCTCCCTCTCTCGCTCTCCCTCCTTGTGTTCCCTCTCTGGCTGTGTTTCTCTCTGTCAAATAAATAAAATCTTTAAAAAAAAAAAAAAAAGAGTCTGTTTCTTAGTTTCTCTGTCTTTCTTCCCTTTGCTCTTTTGTTATGAGTGAAATCATATGTTATTTGTCTTTCTCTGACTGACTTCACTTAGCATTATACTCTTTAACTCCATCATGTCATTGCAAATGGCAAGATCTCATTCTTCTTTATGGCTCAATAATTTCCATTGTCTATATATGTATTGTCTTCCTTATTCATTCCTTAGTCAATGGACACTTGGGCTTGCTTCCATATCTTGGCTATTGTACATAATGCTGCGATAAAAATAGGCGTGCATGTATGCCTTCCAATTAGTGTTTTTGTATTCTTTGGATAGATACCCAGTAGTGCAACTGCTGGATTATAGGGTAACTCTATTTTTAACTTTTTAAGGAACCTTCATACTGTTTTCCTGAGTGGCTGCACCAGATTGCATTCCCACCAACAGTGCAAGAGGGTTCCTTTTTCTGCACATCCTTGCCACCACCTTTTGTTTCTTGTGTTGTTGATTTTAGCCATTCTGACAGGTATGAGGTGATATCTCATTGTGGTTTTGATTTGCATTTTCTTGATGGTAAGTGGTGATGAGTGCCTTTTCATGTGTTTGTTGGCCATCTGTATGTCTTCTTTGGAGAAATGTCTGTTCATGTCTTCTGCCCATTTTCGAATAGACTATTTGTTTTTTGGGTGTTGGCTTTAATATTTTGGACACTAACTCTTTATCAGATATGTCATCTGCAAGTAACTTCTTCCATTCCACAGGTTGCCTTTAAGTTTTGTCATTTCCTTCACTGTGCAGAAGCTTTTATTTTGATGTAGTCCCAATAGTTTATTTTTGCTTTTGTTTCCTTTGCCTCCAGAAACATCTCTAGGAAAAGGTTGCTACGGCCAGTGTCAAAGAGGTTACTGCTTATGGTTTCTTATAATATTTTTATGACTTTAGGTCTCACATTTAGCCTTTTAAATGGTTTGAATTTATTTTTGTGCACAGTGTAAGAAAGTGGTCCAATTTCATTCTTTTGCATGCTGCTTTCCAGGTTTCTCAGTACCATTTATTGAAGAGTCCTTTTCCCTGCTTTGTCAAAGATTGGTTGACCATACAGTTGTGGATGGATTTTTGGATTTTCTTTTCTGCTCCATTGATCTGTGTGTCTGTTTTTTGTCAGTACCATATTGTTTTGATCACTGTAGCCTTGTAATATAACCTCAGGTCCTGAATTGTGATGCATGGAGCTTTGCTTTTCTTTTTCAAGATTGCTTTGGCTATTCAAGTCTTTGTGGCTTGATACAAATTTTAGAATTGTTTGTTCTAGGTCTGTGAAAAATGCTGTTGGTGTGTTGATGGGGATAGCTTTTAATGTATACTTTGCTTGGGGTTATATAGGCATTTTAACAGTATTCTTCTAATCTTTGAGCATGGAATGTCTGTCCATTTCTTTGTGTCATCTTCAGTTTTTTATTAATTTTCAGAGTAAGGTCTTTTAACTCTTTGGTTAGGTTTATTCTTCAGTAGCTTATTATTTGTGGTGCAATTGTAAATGGAATTCTTTTCTTAATTTCTCTTTCTGCTCTTTCATTACTAGTGTATGTAAATGCAACACATTAAGTAAATGACTTAAGTAGGTATCTAGTACAAATATGTTGACTTTGTATCCTGAATTCTGTTATCAGTTACAGCAGTTTTTTTTGTGGGGTCTTGGGGTTTTCTGTATATAGTATATCATGTCATCTACACATAGTGAAAATTTTACTTCTTCCTTACCAATTTGGATGCCCTTATTCCTTTTTGTTGTCTACTTGCTGTGGCTAGGACTGCAGTCCTGTGTTGAAAAGCAATGGTGAGAGTGGACATCCTGTCCTCTTCCTGACCTTAGGGGGAAAGCTCTCAGGTTTTCTCCATTGAGTCTGATGTTAGCTGTGGGTTTTTCAAGTATGGCCTTTGTTATGTTGAGGTGTGGTCCCTCTAGACCTACCTTGTGGAGGGTTTTTATCACGAATGAATGTTGTACTTTGTGACTGACTTATTTTATAATTGCACGTTTGTACCTCTTAATCCCCACCACTCATTTCACCTATCTTCCACCCCATATACCGGCTGGCAGCCACAGTCTACTCTGTATTGATGAGTCCATTTCTGTTCTTTTTGTGTGTGGTTGCTCATTGGTTTTAATTTTTAGATTCCACACACTAGTGAAATCATATGGTATTTGTCTTCTCTGGCTGGACCATTTTCCTTAGTATAATACCCACTTGGTCCATCCGTGTTGTTGTGAATGCCTAGATGTCATTGTTTTTTCTTTTATTATTTATTTATTTATTTATTAACATATAATGTATTATATGCTTCAGGGGTACAGGTCTGTGAATCATCAGTCTTACGTAATTCACAGCACTCTCCAAGCACATACCCTCCCCAATATCCATAACCCAGCCACCCTATCCCTCCCCTCCCCACACCAGCAACCGTCAGTTTGTTTCCTGAGATTTAGAGTCTCTTATGATTTCTCTCCCTCCCCGGTCCCATCTTGTTTCATTTTTTCCCCTCCTTACCCTCCATAACCCCTCACCCTGCCTCTCAAATTTCTCATATCAGAGAGATCATATGATAATTGTCTTTCTCTGATTGATATGACCCAGAAGTAGCACTACTGGGTATTTACCCTAGAGAGACAAATTTAGTATTCTGAAGGGGCACATGCACCCTAATCTTTATAGCGACAATGTCCACAATAGCCAAATTATGGAAAGAACCCAGATGTCCATCAGCAGATGAATGGATAAACACACACACACACACACACACACAGACTGTGCAGCCATCAAAAAGAATGAAAGCTTGCCATTTGCAATGATGTGGATGGAACTGGAGGGTATTGTCATTGTTTTTTTTATGGCTGAGTACTATTCCATTATGTGTATCTACCACATCTTTATTCATTCATCTATGGATGGACACTTACGTTGCTTCTGTATCTTGGCTCTTGTAAATAATGCTGCAATAAACATGGGCTGCATATATATTTTTGAATTAGTGTTCTCATTTACTTTGGGTAAATCCCCAAGAGTTATTTTCACATTTCTTAAGAGCTCCAAGCCAAGTCGGATCTTTATTTCACTGCTCCTGATCTGTATTTATCAATATTAAAGTGTAAGAACCCTGATAGATTTATTTGCTAATTATTCTTTTGTACCACAAGGGATATTTATTTCATATAAATGCAGAAACAAGCATGTAAATCCTTTTTTGCATTTGTGCTAGCAGTATTTCTAGGACAGTTGATTTGAGCTACTCTGTGGCAACTTCAGTTAAAGAGAAAGCTTTGGCATCTATTTCACTGTTCTTTAGACAAATGTTAGAGATCTCGTAATTTTCAGCAATGACTTATTTTTGAATGTAAAGCTTTAGATCTTATAGGAATTGTTTAAATTCTGGAAGTAGATGAATGAAGTATGTAAACAACACCGAGTAAGCATGAAGAGGTTAAGATTATTTCTCTAAATACAAAATAAGTTTTTTTTGCCAAGACATTTCCCAGATTGATGAGAAAGAAAAGACAACTATGTGATAATGGGACCAGAAACTGCAGTTATTATGGGGAAAATCCTAGCTAAGTAAAGTTAGATATGACTCAGTTACCTTAGTTGGCTTAACAGTAAAAACTACAGATGGTAAATTGGCAGTTTAATACTCCAAAGCCTCAACGTCGACATCCAGTACCTCCTCATTGGGGCATGAATGTTGTGAGGGTTCTTTAACTTTGCATAGAAAATTACTGGCAATATATGGGCAATAGTCTCAAATACAGAAAAAAAAAAAAAAAATGTGATTGGAGTTCCTGGGTGGCTCAGTCGTTAAGCGTCTCCCTTTGGCTCGGATCATGATCCCGGAGTCAGGATCGAGCCCCGCATTGGGCTCCCTGCTCTGTGGGAAGCCTGCTTCTCCCTCTCCCACTCCTCCTGCTTGTGTTCCCTCTCCGGCTGTGTTTCTCTCTGTCAAATAAATAAATAAAATCTTTAAAAAAAAAAGTCATGGTTATGTATTACAAAGTTTTTCATACAGTATACATACAGTTTAGGTTTTAGCTGTATTGAGACAAATGTTGTATAACTGAGAATATTAACCAGTGAGCACAGATATTTCCCATGTAGCATGATCCTTGGGGAAAGGGCTTATTTTCAAATTTAAACAGTGGGACCTTCTATAGCTGTGACATTTGGATGGGATAAGTGAGCTTATAACTGAATGTGATTGCAAAAATAGCTACCCAGGTTGCATCTCTTCACTCGTATATACGAGTACTTATACATAGATCTTGGAAAGTCCTTAGTGGTGTTTGACTTTTTGTTTGCATTTTTGTTTCAGCACCTGAAAGTTTCTGTGCCTGATGAAATATCAGTAGATCTCGGTAAGTGTGGAGTGTCTGTATCCTGGAGAATCACATCTTTGTGGAATTGTAGCTCAGCCCATCTCTGAAAGTTTTATCAATCATGTGGTGACCAGTAGGGCATCTGAATCACAACGGAAAGAGAGTCTGTAATACATTTAAAGGATAGTATGTGAAATCTGCATTGTGAGGTAAAATATATAAAATGCAGTGAAGACCTTCTCTTTGTCCTACTCCAAGTTTGCACCAAGTAGCATTGATTTGTTGCCAGTTGTAATGCACAGGGTACACCTTTAAATTACGTAACTCCTTGCCTTTTCTTGATGCAGAAAAAAGAAGACCCGAGCTTATACCTGAGGATCTACACCGCCACTATATCCAAACTATGCAGGAAAGGGTCCACCCAGAAGTTCAGAGGCACTTGGAAGATTTTCGGTAAGTTTAGTGGGTGGTGGGTGATCAGTAAGCTGATATGGTCATTCTGAATTAACCTTCTTTTTAGGTGGGAAGAGGTTACATGTTAAGTCCTTGGCCTAGCATGTAGTCTTTATCACTGTGATTAAAACATAAATGAACCCCTGGAGTCAAAGAGTTGGTGTGGTACTGAGTCCATAGTCTCCATTCCATAGGCTTTCAGGATTTGAGCTCAGTGCTCTTCTAGGCCAAGCGTGCTCCCTCAGGGTGCATGTTCTGCAGAGTGATCGCCTCTAGAATTCTTTTTCTCTGGTGTCCTTGGTGACAGGGACCCCAAAATAGAAAGCTATGACATTCTGCCTGTTGCTAGAAACTCATAGCTATGGAAACTCTGATGAAGCATCTCCAGCGGGAGATCATTCTTTTGCAGTCTACCTCAGGAAGTTTGTCCTGTTCCCTTCAGGCAGAAACGTAGCATGGGGCTGACCTTGGCTGACAGCGAACTGACTAAACTTGACGCAGAGCGGGACAAGGACCGGGTAACTTTGGAGAAGGAGCGCGCATGTGCGGAACAGATCGTTGCCAAAATTGAAGAAGTGTTGTAAGTAACAGAAGTATATGTGGACATGCTGTCTCTGCTGAGATGCTTGCGACGCTTACTTAGAGCACACTGAGCAAACTTAGAAGAGGTGTCAGATTGTGTATGCAGAGCTACGTATTGGGCTTTTAATGTTTTAATTTTTGCTGATGTTTTAGAAAAGTTCTGGTGTTTCTTTTTCTGGGTATTGGTAAAATGAGTAACTAAAATTTCCAACTGATCAAAAACAGGTTGAGCACTTTCAGTGGTTTCCGTTCATAGGCTTTGAAACTATTTCAGGCCAGAGAATATTGACAGTTGATAACCTGAGTGAGAAGAGCCTGTGGTTCCTTGGGGGGTTTGAGTTCTTGTGGTATTTTATGCCAGGTGATAGAAATTGAAGGTGGCCCAAAGCATCTAGTGTTGTTCTATTGTTTTAGGGATCTGACTTAATTAATAGCAACTCTTTCATTAAACATCAGTATTTAATTTGAAATATTTTTATTTTTTTAGGATGACTGCTCAGGCTGTAGAAGAAGATAAGAGGTACTATAAATGCCCCCCCCCTAGAATTTTATGAAAAAAAGAAACTGTCTTTTCTCCTGTCCATCTGAAATAAGGATTTCTTTCTTTTAACTTCAAAATTCAGACTCCCTCTGGTGGCCTCGATTTTATTTGATTAATATTCTAGTGCCTTGAGTAGAATCCTTTTCTATATGCAATGGATACCTCCTTAGTTTTTATGTGATGAATGGATTCTTAGGATTCCAGCATTGGGGTTTTTGAAGTCATTTGATGTCTTTATTTTGTCCACTCTCCCTTCTCAGAATTCTTATTTTACTTTGTCCTTTTCCTCCAGTTCAACAATGCAGTATGTTATCCTTATGTACATGAAGCATTTGGGGGTAAAAGTGAAAGAACCTCGAAATTTGGAGCACAAGCGGGGTCGGATTGGATTCCTTCCAAAAATCAAGGTAAGTCTGAATAATAATGTGCTCAGGTCTCCATGCTTCTTGACATGGGCTGCAGTGCTTTCCTTCTTAGTCCTTACTGTTTCAGTGGGCTAGTGTTAGGCATGCTGATAGGTGTGCGATATGGCCCCTGTTCTCAAGAAACTCAGAAACCAGGGCGTCTGGGTGGCTCAGTCATTAAGCATCTGCCTTCAGCTCAGGTTGTGATCCCAGGGCCCTGGGATGGAGCCCCACATGGGCTCCCTGCTCAACAGGGAGCCTGCCTCTCCCTCTCCCACTCCCTCTGCTTCTGTTCCCTCTCTCGCTGTCTTCTCTCCCTGACAAATAAATAAATAAAATCTTGAAAAAAAGGGAAAAAAAAGAAACGTGGAAATCTAGTGGGAAGTCCAGGCATGTAAAGTGATGGTGAGGAGTGCAGATGACACTTTATACAGAGTACCATCCCCACCCTGTTATGGCCTCGTCTTCCCTTGTACGGCACCTGTCACAGTTTGTCATTATGGATATGTCTGTTTACTTTTGTGTGGCTGTGGAGCTCTGTCAGGGCGAGGGCCCCCTTCATCGTATCCCCAGCTTTTAGCACAGTGCCCTCACACATTAAGAGCTTTATTAAGTACTCCTCTGACAGACAAATGAATGGCTTAGATCAGGCTCCTGGTAGATACGTTGTAAAACCACCCCTTGATTTTTCAAAATTGCCAGCTCTAAAGGGGTTGAAAAAACATCTTGCAAGCGCTGTGTGTGAGGGTCCTTCACTCCCATTTAACCAGTTCTTCCAGTGGCCCATTAGAATTGCGTTTCTGTGTTTGAAAGCCACAAAAGAAATCTACTCTGTTATGTATCTCTTATCTCTCTGATTGCACCTCAACTCTAGCAGAGTATGAAGAAAGATCGAGAAGGCGAAGAAAAAGGGAAGCGCAGAGGATTCCCCAGCATCCTGGGACCCCCAAGGAGACCAAGCCGTCATGACAACAGTGCAAGTATGTTAAGTTGGAGAAGCAGCGTTCTCACCAGCCCCCACCATCTTCCCTTCAGAGGCCCAGTTAGCTAGAATGAATTGCTGGAGAAAGATGTTTTTGAAATGATCCCACTGAGCTTCCAGTGTGCCTTGTTTGCATTTGAGGTTATTTCTGAACTAAGTACCCCCATGTGGCTCTATAATTATCTTAAACATCTTCCATGTTTCATGACAGCATCCTAGTAGTTGTCTATAACATAATTTACTTACCTATTCTGATTTTGTTTGTATTTAGCTTCTATTTGTTGAATTAAAAAATAAAACATGCACAGATTTCTCCATCATTCTTAGTTTTGGCTTTCTATAGACATATTAGTTCCTCTTGATACTTCTGCAATTTCTCCACCTCTCCATTGTGCTTTATTTCCTGACCTCCCTGCCCCCTGAGGCCTAACAGAGCGAGATCAGCCCACTGATCTGGGGAGAAATACGGAGGGTGGTACCTCAGGGAGGGAAATCAGATCACGTAGTGGTCTTCAGCTGGGCAGCACCGTGTTTGAAAATATTGGCCAGGTTGGAGTGGGGGTGGTACTGTGTTACAGTGACCGTGGATGTTCCACACTGTGAGGAATTCTCAGTCAGATACCAGTAGTGCCCCTTGTTGAGAAACACTAAGTAGATGAAGGAAATTCTAAGAGAAGAGGTTGAGGAGAATGGAGTACCTCACAGATGCTGACCATGAGTTTCAAGGGATGTAGAAGAAGGGTTAGAAAGGGAAGGAAGGGAGGGAAGGAAGAATTTTAGGATTAGAGATGTCCAGAGCTGCGTGTGGGTGTGCGGTGATGTGGGCGATGATGACATGAGTGTGTTTTGCCTCTTGTGGTTCCTCATGTGAGCAGGCGGCGAGCAATCTCCGTAGTCTCTGAGGCATGTTGTGTTGATGAGCCTGCGAGTGTTGGGGTGGGAGGTGGAGGCTTTGCCACAGGCTTCGTCCTCACTCTTAAAAGTGAGTGCAGTTCAGTGTGCCTCTGTCTCTCAGCATTCCCACCCCCACTGTCACTCTCATCTCCTTTTCTCCCTCCCATCTTTCCCCGTCATCTTCCACCTCCTCTTCCCTTCTCTCCACCCTCTCCACCTTCCTTCCTCTGCCTTCCTCTCTTTCCCTCTCTCCTCTTCCTTCCTCTTCCCTTTCTTTTGCTCTTTTGCTCTCTTCTTCCTGTCTTCTGCTATTTCTTCCTCTCTATTCCTCACTCTGCAATAATCCGTATTTTCCTGGGGCCCACCAAGTTCCAGATGTTTTTTTGATCTTTTATGGTTTCTTTTTTAAGCTTTTTTGCAACACAGGTTGTTAACGCTTGCTTTCTGTTCAGTTGGCAGAGCCATGGAGCTGCAGAAACAGCGACACCCGAAGCACTTATCCACACCCTCTTCTGTGAGTCCTGAGCCTCAGGACCCTGCTAAGTTGCGCCAGAGTGGGTTCACAGGTGAAGGAACAGACGTCGGATACCTGCCAGCCAATTCCTTGTCCTCTGTGGCAGCAGGGGCCACTCTTTCCCAGGAAGGAGGGAAGGAGAACGATACAGGTGAGCGGGTGCTATAGGGGACTTAGACCTAAGTATTGAGATTCTACAACAATCACACTAAGTAAGAAATAGAGTGCCATATTATTCTAATCAAAATCCCAATTTAATTTAACATTTTACCATGCTGAATGATAATTTTGAGTTTTCATCAGTTCAGAAATACTGGCTGAGCTATCTGTCAGTCATTTGCTTTGTATCAGATGTTAGCACACAGTAATTATACAGATTCTGGCCCTTTCACCACTTAGTTTCATGGGGGGATAGTCACATAAATAAAAATTGAAACTGTGCCAGATTCAGTAATGGAGAGGGAAAGAGTTTAAGGATGCAGGTGATAAAATGTATATAACTAGTAGGACAATGCTTCGAGAAGGAGAGCAGAGATGAAAGGCGGAGTATGTTTGAAGGGAAGGTTATGAGCAGAGAGAGAAGGCTTGGTGAGATGGGCAAGTGGACTTGAAGAGTAGAGAAAGATGTGAAGTAATTATAGATCATTGGGAAAAGAGCTTATTAGCATATTTCTTCATCCTTGTTTTAATGGGTTTCTTAAGCAAGTGGGCTGGGAGAGTCAGTGATTTTATTTGGAGAAGGAAATGCCTATTTACATTAGTGATTTCAGAAGCAGTTCAGTGTCTGGTATGACAAGGTCAAGGATCAATCTGTGGGAGGTCACTGCAGAGGCCTAGGTGAGGTTACTAGAGATGAAGAAGGTAAAGAACCAAGAAGCCAGGAGTTGAAATACCTTAACATCCCCCAGGGTTTGAGGTCACCTCATGTGATACTACCAGGGAGAGGCAAGCTATGAGCCAGCAGCCAAAGGTTCAGTATTGCTAGATGATTGTCATGAGGACAGAGAGCATGTGATAATACCTAGGAGTGAGAGCCTCAGTGCAGCAAGGGGTTTTTGTAAAAAGGCAAGGTCTAAAAGTAGGATTGAGGGGGGCACGGGGGGCACCTGGGTGGCTTAATCATTAAGTGTCTGCCTTTGGCTCAGGTCATGATCCCAGGGTCCTGGAATCAAGCCCTGGGTTGGACTCCCTGCTCCATGGGAAGCCTGCTTCTCCATCTCCCCCTGCATGTGTTCTCTCTCTTACTCGTTCTCTCTCTTTCTGTCAAATAAATAAAATCTTTAAAAAAAAAAAAAAAGTAGTATTGAGGAACAAGGGTATCTCTCTCATCTCCTCCCTGAAGCACACAGTATATGTTGGAAACATCTGTCTCCTCTACTTGAGAGGGCTGTAGTAGAACGGGGTGGGGGGTGGGCATGGATTTAAGACAAAGAAGGAGGGGTGATATTTATAGGAAAATCTGGAGGTTTTGTCTCCTATGGACTTCTGAAGATGTTCGGTTGAGTACATGCTTGAATTCATGGCTCCCAGCTTTCATTGAAGTGACAAGGCAGTTAGGTAACCAATAGCAACTAAATAAAAAAACATGAAGAGAAAGGAAGTAGAGGAAGAGAAGGTGTTATCAACAAGCAAGAGATCAACGGACAAGAGTTGTTGGAAGGATAAAACGACATAGAGGAGGCCGGAGTTCATAATTTTGTTCAAGGAATCCCAGGTGGGAGCCAGTCTGCCCATTAGAATCCTGGAGAGACTTTGGGCTCTGAGTTGGCATGTCTTATGGAACACACGAGTAAGAAGTAAAGCTGAAAATAATGAATTAATTGAGGATCTGTAATCAAAACAATGATGTCAGCAGTTCCTGATCCTTGCATGGTAGAATGTTAGCCATCTGTCATTTATGTACCTGAAGAAAATGAGTGTGCTCTCTTTCAGAGAGTTAAATGAATTGTGTAGGGAGAGGTAAGTCCTCCATGATATACTGCCCTGGTGTTCTAACATTTGGGGCCTAAAGCGTGACAGTAAACATGCCAGGGTCTCACCTTGCCCAGAGAGCTCCCAGCTGAAATTGTCTGACTTCATGCAGCTGCAAAGAAAAGCCACGGCAGCTACCTATCTTGCATTCTCCGATATGCATTGTGTGACTCACTCTTGGCGAAATTTGCTTGTTAGAATCAAGACCTAAGATACTATGTAATGCCAAACTTATTAATGACATAAAAAAGAGAATACAAAATAAACAGAAAAACTGCCCCTAGAAGAAAACAATAATTTAGGTAAAAGACAAGAACTTGAAAAAAGTAACCTCTAAATTAGATTGTATACTTGGAGAAATTTTAAAAATTACAGTTATCAATAAAACAAGAATAATAATGCTATGAAAAAAAGTATTCAGAGACCAAAAAGAAAGGATTTAATATAATTATTACTATAATACAGTAACTACTGTTTTTGTTATTAACTGCTTTCTGATAAACTACCTCAAAACTTCATAGCTTAACCCAAAATACACTTACTAGTTCATGTTTTTGGTGGATGAGGAGCATGAGAGCAGCTTAGGTTGGTAATTCTGTCTCTCCAGTGGTTGCGGTTAAGATGTCAGTCAGTCATCTGAAAACTTAGCTGGAGCCAGAGACCTGCTTCTGTGCTCACACCGGTGGCTGGTGACAGAGGGGCTTAGTTCCTTCCTAGAGGCCTTGACTCCTCACCGTATGGGCTTCTCCATAGAACTGCTTGAGTGTTCCATGATGCCATGGTAGCTGACTTCCCCCAAAGTGATCCAAAAGAGAGAACAAGAAAGGAGCCCCTTATACCTTTAATGACTTAGTCTCTGTGCATGCACGTTTTCACGTCAGCAGGTGAGAAGCAGCTCACACTCAGGCAGGGAGGAATTAGGTTCCACCCCCGAAGGGAGGAGGGGAGTAGCAAAGGATTTGTGCACATATTTTCAAACCACCACAGCTGCCAAGAGTTTAAAAAAAGTCCCTAAAAATAAAGTCAAGGAAATATTTGAGAACATATATCAGAAATGACGAGAGATAGAAATCGGAGAGAGAAGAATTATGTGGTGAGCCACTTGAGAGGTCCAATGTCTGTCTCTTTGATGAAACGTCAGCAGAGGAAATGGAGGCGAGGCAGTTGGAGAAATGATAGAAGAAACCATCTCAGAGGGAAGAAGACTTGTCTTCAGACAGAAAGGTCGACTGGGAACCACCTACGATGAATAATAACAACAATAAGAAGAATAAGAGCCATGCCTAGGATTTCTCTGGAAATGTCCATGCACCGGAAATAGAGAGCCCCAAAAGCTTTGAAATGAAGGAAAACAGGGATTTTGCTGCATCACATTTCTCGTTATCCACACCAGGGGCTAGAATACAGGCAGCCAGGCCTTGCAACTTGCTGAAAGAAAATTACTGAACTTAGAATTCTATGTCCATCCTAATTACCCATCAGAAATGAAGGAAGATAACAAAGACATTTTCAGATATGCCAGGATTCAGATGTTAACTGAAATTCACCCTTTCCTTGAACATGATTTGTAGATACACACTTCAGCAAAATGAGAGAAAAATGAAGGAAGAAAATATTGTGGGGTCCAGGAAATAGTGGAAACATCCCAGGGAAGTGGCGAAGGGCAGACCAGTCTCAGACAATAATTAAGTCCAAGGGAGCAGTTGCTCCACATGGGAACACAAGGACTAGGGGATAAGAAAAACGGAGATTTTAATCAGTTGGTAGTATGATGTAGCAGACAAAGAAATCTGACACTTGATAAAATGATAGTGCTTTGATAGCAATAAAGTCATTGAGAAATGCTAAGAAAAAGAAAGTTGTTCAAGAAAATTAAGTCATGATTTAAATGTGAAACAAAATATACCATTGGAGATTATCCAGGCTCCAGCTGTGGCCACCATACAAGGAAGGAAGGAGGGAAAGGAGGATGGGGGAAGTGAGGAAAGGAAGAAACATACAACAACAATAAAAAGTGGCATAATCTTGAAGTAACTGATGAAGTATTTGACCTTGATAGAGTAAACATTCTTTTTCAGGTGACCCAGGAGTTGCATCATTGCACCAGCAGAAAAAGAAACAATCCTAACTTCCTAACTAATATACCTCCTAACCTGGCAGGAATAATATGTATATGTAATATATTATATATATTATATATATAATACATAATATATATACATATATTATATATATACATAATATATATGTAATGTATTTTGTGTATGACAGTATGTAGATTGGCAGTAGTAATGTAAGCACTGTGGGTTTTCAGACTTTTAGAATCAACCACATAGGCAAGGCCCAGACTACTTAGTTGTGGCCGCAGATCATGGAAATGTAAAAAGTCCTAATGACATAAGTAAAAAGTAGTAGAAAGAACTGAGAGGTAGATGGAAAGAAATATAAAGGGAAGGATAGGGATACTAAATACCTAATTTGATATAGAAGAGAGTTAAAGTACTAATTCCTTGATGGAACAGGTATAGATATAATTCTGTCATTTAAACTTAGATAATAAGCATTAACTCAACTAGTAATAATATTATTAAATACTAGGAACAAATATGAAGGTGGGAAGTATAAGTGGGCAGAATCCTCAGAGGAGGAAGTAATAGATATTACCTAAAGATAGTAAATCAAGAAAAAGAATTATGAGGTTATTATTTCAAATTAGACCACCATAATAGGTAAAATTTAGATGAAGAAGATTGGCATGGGGGATAGAAAAAAATAATATAACAGGATGTTTCTCATCATATACTCTTCTGAGTTGTTCCCATGTCTTATGTTGATGTTTAAAGATTTTATTTATTTATTTGTTTGTTTGTGAGAGAGAGAGAGTGTGTGCGCATGCACTTAGGGAGAGGAGAGGAGAGGGGAGGAGGGAATCTCAAGCTGACTCCACGCCTAGTGTGGAATTTCCTGCAGGGGTCAGTCTCACAACTCTGAGGTCATGACGTGAATCGAAACCAAGTCTGAGGCTTACCTGAATGAGGCACCCAGACACCCCAGTATGTTGACTTTTTTAAAGTCGCTTAAAATATTCTCGGTTTGTTTGTTCGGCTTATTTTTAGGGCATTTAAAAATTTTATGTATTAGAATTTTGGTTGTAGCTAACATGCAGTTGTTTAAATAAGAATGTGGTTGTGGAAAGGTTGAAGTTCTTTTTGGGGACTGATTTTTTGGAGGACCATTATTTTAATACCATCTGAGTGTCCGAATTTTGTCCTTTCAGGATCAAAGCAAGTTGGAGAAGCACCAGCATCTGGAGACTGTACAGAAAGCACCCCTCGGACTCCCAATACCGTCTTTGATTTCCCACCTCCTCCCTTAGACCAAGTGCAGGAGGAGGAATGGGAAGCAGAAAGGTAATCCAGTGGTATCTTTTGGGGGTGGGAGGTTAAGAACTGCTTCAACTGTTTCATTGTATACAATTGCCATACTTTGTAGCATTTTTCCTACATGTGGTTTTTTGGGGGGTGGGGGTGGGGGAAGTATTAGAACTTACTGCTAGTAAATACTAGGTACTAAAATGTTAATTTATATGAGATCCTTAGAATAGCCAAAGAATTATTTATTAGCCACTGTAATTAATCCATTTTTGAGTATTCCTGACATAAATTTTCTTTTTTTTTTCCTTTTTATCGAAGTATGGGTGACATACAGTGTTGCCTTAGTTTCAGGTGTAGGACATAGTGACTGAACAAGGTTATATGTTATGTTGTGCTGGCCTCTGGTGTAGCTGCCGTCTCTCACCGTATAGCACTGTTACAACGCCCTTGACTGTATTCCCTGTGCCGTGCCTTTCAGCCCCTTGATTTACACATCGGCTGGAAGCCTGTTCCTGCCACTGCACTTCATGCACGTTGCCCCCATCTCTCTGGCAACCACCAGTCTGTTCTTTGTATTTATGGGTCTATTCCTGCTTTTTTTGTTTGTTCATTTTTTTTTTATTCCACATATAAATCACATGACTTATTTCACTTAGCCTAATATCCTCTAGGTCCATCCATGTTGTCACAAATAGCAAGATGTCATGGTTTTTATGGCTGAGTAATATTCCATTGTGTATATGTACCATGTCTTTATTCATCTGTTGATGCACACTTAGCTTCCTTTCATATCTTGGCTGTTGTAAATCATGTTTTAGGTTTTTTTAGGTAAATATCCAGTAGTGGATTTACTAGATTATATGGTATTTCTATTTTTAATTTTTTGAAGAACCTCCGTACTGTTTTCCAGTGTCTGCACCAGTTCACATTCCCTCCAGCAGTGCACATGGGTTCCTTTTTCTTCACATTCTGACTGACACTTGTTATTTCTTGTCTTTTTGATACTAGCCATTCTGACAAGGTGATATCTCATTGTGCTTTTGATTTGTATTTCCCTGATAATGAGTGATGCTGGACATCTTTTCTTATGTCTGTTGACCATCTCTATATGTCTTCTCTTGTGTTTAGGTCCCTTGGCATAAATTTCCATAACCATTTTGTTTTCATGTTGACTCTTTGTTCTCCATTGTTTTAGGGTGACTGAACATGGGACACCAAAGCCCTTTCGAAAGTGAGTAATCCTAAAGTAGCTTTAAATAGAGGCACATTTTAAAAAATACGTCTTTTTTTCTCAAACATCCTAGTTTTAAAGGAAAGGAAAACATGTACATAATCTGTTAGTATTAAAGAAAATTCTTAATAACACAAATCATTTAAAAGATATTTATAGGGGTATATATAACACATATAAGTCATTTCGCAGGGGAGGTGATGTTTTGGCCCAGGCTAAAGCACTCCTTCAGAAATATGACTTACCTACTGTAATATAAAAACTTGTGCTATTTCCCATGGTCCATCTGATGTCCTCAAATAGAATTTATCATTTTTTTTTCATCAGGTTTGACAGCATAGCTTTTGGAGAAAGTCAAAGTGAGGATGAACAGTTTGAAAATGACTTCGAGACAGATCCACCCAATTGGCAACAGCTCGTTAGCCGAGAAGTGTTGCTGGGATTAAAGCCTTCTGAGATCAAAAGACAGGAAGTAATTAATGGTGAGTTTAATTAGATTTTGTTGTTGTTCACATATAGTGAGTTTTATTAAACTAAAACAAGCCCCTGAGCTTTGGAGTTAGCTTCAAAATTTCTGCTAGCCTTTTGTTCTATACAAAGAGAAATTAAACTAAATAGATAGTTGATCCTTGAGCTCTCCAGCTCAAAAAATGGAAATGATTCTATGACTCTTAAGGATTATTTAAGAGGAAAAAATGTTCAGCTTTCAGGATATATAAGATTCATACCATTATAGATCTTGACCAGTCATTAAGACAACCTTGGCCCATCGCTTTACTTTCCTGCTAAGTCATTTTTATGCATAGATTATAAATGAGGAAGCTCAGGCTCTGGGCGGTTGAATTAATCAAGGTCATACAGCCAACTGATAAGTGATAGGGAGAAAACCGGGATCCAGGTCTCCCTTTATCCTAGTGCAGTGTTCTTTATTTTACCCTAGCATATATGTGACAGAGATGTAGGTGACATGGATGCTATGCCCTCCACTGTCTTTAGGTTGCAATTTAAATAGATACCCTTCCTGGGGCGCCTGGGTGGCTCAGTTGTTAGGCATCTGCCTTCGGCTCAGGTCATGATCCTAGGGTTCTGGGATCGAGCCCCACCTTGGGCTCCCTGTTCCACGGGAAACCTGTTCTCCCTCTCCCACCTCCTCTGCTTGTGTTGCCTCTTTCGCTGTATCTTTCTTTATCAAAACAACAAATAAAAAAATCTTTCTTTTTTTTTAAAGATTTTATTTATTTATTTGACAGAGAGAAACACAGCCAGAGAGGGAACACAAGCAAGAGGAGTGAGAGAGGGAGAAGCAGGCCTCCCGCTGAACAGGGAGCCCGATGTGGGACTCGATCCTGGGTCTCCGGGATCATGACCTGAGCCAAAGGCAGTCGCTTAACCAACTGAGCCACCCAGGCACCCCTAAAAAAATCTTAAAAAAAAAAAAAATAAATACCCTTCCTGTGTCTGGTAACTTTGAGGTGTAGTGAAATAACAAGTCTGGTCTCAAAAATGAGGGTTTATAGGCAAATTAGGTAACAAAAAGTACTGTTCTTTCTGAAGAGGGCTCAATTGAAAGGCTATATGCTGTTTGGGCTTACAGCTTTCTGATGTACCTGTGACTGGTGGGTAGTATTGTGAAAAGATAGAAGGATTTTGCAGTGCATTGTTAACTTTAATATACAGAATAGTTTTGGGGTTTTTTGTTTTAAATATTTATTTGAGAGAGAGAGAGAGTGGGTGCAGGAGTCGGGGGAGGGGCAGAAGTAGAAGTGGGAGGTAGACTGTCTGCTAAGTAGGGAGCCCAACATGGGGCTTGATCCCAGGGATCATGACCTGAGCCACCCAGGCACCCCAGAATAGTTTTGAATGATATTTTTCATTTGCCAACACTCAGCTCTTAGAGCCGGTATGTAGGAAGGTCTCATGGAATCAAGAAAGTGATGTGAGAGATACTACATTCTTTCAAAACTATGAATAATTATTACAGAGTTCATTTGCTGCTTAATTCCAGCTAAAACCTGTGTTTGGTCTCAGGGAATTCCTCTAAATGAGGTAACATTTCATATTTCCTTTTTTGTTTGTTTGTTTTTTTGCTTAGAACTGTTCTACACTGAAAGAGCTCATGTTCGAACACTGAAGGTTCTAGATCAAGTATTCTATCAGCGAGTGTCTAGAGAAGGAATTTTGTCACCTTCAGAACTACGGAAAATTTTTTCAAACTTGGAAGATATTCTTCAACTTCATAGTAAGAAAAATTGACTCTGATCTTTATCCCTAACATTTTTAATAGATAAAAGATTGTGAGTATTTGAAAGCACCATAACAATAAAATCTTCTAAGTGTCTTCATGTCACACTCCTGAAATTATATAATCCTATGTGAACACATAACATAAAGAAGTGACCAGATCATTGACTACCTCCCTCCCCAGACACCCACTGGCACCATCAGCCTTTTGTTTACAAAGTGTTACCACAGGACTTAGGGTCTAAAGTTAATGTCTAAGATGAAAAATATGAATAGTTAAAATTAACCATGGAAATTTCTTATCAATTGCAGTGTATATGTTTTTAAATGTACATAAACAGTGAATCTTGGAACACTGAAAAAATAAAATAAAATTAAAAAAATAAAAATAAAACATATATTGTTACAACTTTTATATATATATAAAATATATATATATATATATATCTCCCCCATATAATTGTGTGTGTGTCTGTGTATAGTATATGTAACATATAATGTATAATTTCACAATGGGGTGGTTTTCAGGAATTAAATTCTTTTGTTATTATTTGAAATACTTGAGTAAATATATAAAAAACTCTACCTTGATGGCTTTCCATGGTCGTCTCAGACTTTAATGGACTTTTATAGTTCTCTCTCTGTAAGTCACTGCTTCTCTGTGATCCTTAATTCTCAAGCTTTCTTTCATCAAGGATGCCATCACCACCAGCCAACACCTGCCTACCAAATTTGATGCCTTTTATGTCTTTGTGGGTGATCTTAGGTTTCACCAGCATGCATTGACAAGTTCAGATTGATTATATCCACTGCCTGGGAACATAAACATTTTGAGAGGAACAGTGGACAGAATCACCTGTTTTATTCAAATTTCTTCATAGTTATGATGGGATCTTGAAGTTAAATGCGTGTCTGATGTAGCTATATTGTAGTTCATATGCTAGTTTCCACATTGTTTTTTGCTTTGGCTTCTGTTTTTCAGATAGAGCTCACAGATACCTGTATGTATAAGAATTGTCTTCAGATTTATATTTAAGGAGACTAGAGGCAGCTAAACTGTGAAAATCCTTTTTTTGAAAATTTAGGTTTCTTGGTGCAAACATTAATGTATGCTTAACTACTTTCTATTGTGTCTGCCTGCCCCCCCCCCTTAGTTGGATTGAATGAGCAAATGAAGGCTGTTCGAAAGAGGAATGAAACCTCAGTTATTGATCAGATTGGGGAAGATTTACTGACCTGGGTAAGGAAAATGGCCATTTCATTTTAATGTTTTTTGGGTTTTTTGGGTTTTTTTCAAAGATTTTATTTAGTTATTTGAGAGAGAGAGAGAGAGCGCGCACGCAGAGGGAGAGTGAGAAGCAAATTTCCCACTGAGCAGGGACCCTGATGAGGGACTTGATCCCAGGACCCTGGGATCATGACCTGGGCCGAAGGCAGGTGCTTGACTGACTAAACCGCCCAGACGCCCCTCATTTTAATGTTTTTATAGACACTTGAAGATTAGAGTCAAGGATGAGTAATCTTTCCACATATGCAAACTCATCCATTTCACAAAGCTACTGTAAAGGTGAAAGGGGTCCAAGTATATATTCTCCTGGTTAGTATCTTTTTTTTTTGGTTAATATTTTTTAATAAGTGCTCATTCGAACTAAGTTCTCTTTTTTTTCATCAAATTAAGGATATTCTCTGTGTTTTAACAAATAGAGAATAAAATTAATCTTGATAAAAATAATTTAACTAACGTAGAATTTTCATTGTCTTCTGTTGTCCAAATTTCAGAGTTATGCTGTAAAACATTAAACAGTTGTAGATCCAGAACTACGATCACAAAAGTAGAAAAGTGCAAAGTACTTAATCTTATTCACAGTATAAGGAAAGAGTTCAGAGACTATCACAGCTGTTTGTCACATTGTTTTTCTGTTCCACTGTTTGCGAGAATGTACCCACAGGATGTACACTGTTCGAGGTGCTGGGGAGACAGTGGCAGTCCCAGCGGACATGGCTCCTGCCTAGGTGGCACTTACAGCCGGCAGGAAAATAGTCCCTTCAAGTGTGATAAGAGTTACAAGAAAGGGAGAGTGCAGGTTCTCATGGGACGGTATAGCAGGGAGACCCACACTAGGACGTATAGAAAATTTTCCTCCAGAGTTTTAAAGAAAGTACTGTAGTTAAGGCTGTGAGTAATAGGGAAGCATATGAGATAGTTCTCAAAATGTTAACACGGGTTGAACAGGAACTCTTTAGATATGCCCACAGAAACGTACTTCAGTATGCAGATGGCTTGAGGAAATGCCACAAGATTTTGGTAACTGTACAATGATAACTTTTTAAAAGATTGAATACTAGAAAGTTGATGAAAACAGTGTTCATATTACTCCTTGAGAATCACAGTCTGCTCTCATCTTGCATCTACTCAGCTTTCCAAAGCATCGTCTCAAAGCCCATCTGGCAATATCATTATTAAGGAGATTTAACTTCCTTGAAAAACCCAGCTTATGGCTTGGTACAGCTACGTGGTGATAGTATGGCTCATTTTGTTTCTTGATCGCAGTGTAGCAGTGAAAGTTGTAGCTGAGTTCTCTTGGCTTGGTAGCACACTGTTCAACTTGAAACAAATTTTTTTTTAAAGATTTATCTATCTGTTATTTTTTGAAAGAGAGAGAGCGAGCATGAGTGGGATGAGGGACAGAGGGGAAAGAGAGAATCTTGAGCAGACTCTGTGCAGAGCACAGAGCCTGACTTGGGTCTTGATCCCAGGACCCTGAGATTGTGAGCTGACCCGAAACCAGGAGTTGGATACTCAATCAACTGAGCCACCCAGATGACCCTGAAACAGAAAATTTGGAGTATGATTACAGTAAAGCATCAATTAAAATCGCATAGATTTTTTTCCTGGAGCAGTTAGTAACTTTTGTGAAGCTGTCAGATTCTAAGAGAATCAGATATTAATCTCAGTCTTTAAGCCTTTTGTGTCTCCTGTTCCCCCAGTGTTAACTTTCTTTAATTTAGAAGTGGTCTAGGGGCGCCTGGGTGGCTCAGTTGGTTAAGCGGCTGCTTTTGGCTCAGGTCATGATCCTGGAGACCTGGGATCGAGCCCCACATCGGGCTCCCTGCTTGGCGGGAAGCCTGCTTCTCCCTCTCTCAGTCCCTCTGCTTGTGTTCCCTCTCTTGCTGTGTTTCTCTCTGTCAAATAAAATCTTTAAAAAAAAAAAAAGCGGTCTAGGCTGGAAAGGTAGTAAGTTGTGGGAGCAGGAAAACATTGGAATGTGATCAGAAAAGGTCTGGATGTATCAGTGTCTGACTTTTTTAATGGAGAAGCATTGATAATCCACAGAGACATGTAGGTGTCCGTTTCTTGTCACTTGAGAGCACTTAGTGGAATATTGAAAGGATCGGGGTTGTCTCTCACTTTGTCTGGCCTTAGCTAAGCTCAGTCTGCCATTCTTTGTTGTGTTCTTTGCGTTCTTGGCACAGTTCAGTGGACCAGGGGAGGACAAGTTGAAGCACGCCGCTGCTACCTTTTGCAGTAACCAACCTTTCGCCCTGGAAATGATCAAGTCTCGTCAGAAAAAGGATTCTCGGTTCCAGACCTTTGTGCAAGTGAGTTGAGTGAGTCATGTGAGAAAAAAAATAATGTGAATTTTTTTATGTGATAAAGAATAAACTGTAGGAATTCTAAGACTAAGATTCTTAACAGGAATTATGTTAACCCTTTTTAAGGTTAGCTCTTAAAGTTAGCTCTTAAATTCCTGGAGAGTATAAAGTTGATATTGTTGTGATAAATAATAAAGTACATGTGTAGGGTTAAAGTACTTGACAGAGAAGTCCACCTTGCTGTAGAGATACTGTTGGCAAATGTCCCATGGAAGCTGTTAGAATAATAAGGTCAGAACACGAGAATGGGCTCAGAACTCGTGCGGAGAACAGTGTGCCGGCACTCATGCTTATTGAGGTCTATGTATTGGCATCTATCAAGGGTCAGTAAACTATGGCCCACAGTTCCTGTCCAGTCTCTTGCCTATTTTTGTGGGGTTTTATTGGAAAAGAGTGTTGTGACTTTTTACTGTGGTAGAACAAGTCACCACAAATAATGCAGATGTATTATGTCACAGTTTTTGTGGCTTAGAAGTACAGATATTATTTGGCTGGGTCCTCCTTTCATGCTTGCACCGGCCTGAAAGGAAGGAGTTAGCTGGAGCTGCAGGTCTCCTCTGAGACTTGGGGTCCTCTTCTAAGCTCCCTGGTAGTTCACAGAATTCCTGTCCTTGTAAATGTATAAACAGGAGCACTGTCGTCTTGTCATCGTTGGCTGGAAACTGCTCTGGGCTCCTAGAGAATGCCTCTATCTCTCTCACGGGGACCCTGGAGGCAGTTTACAAGATAGTTGGTTCCTTTCTGGCAGCTTTCTTGTAAGGTCTCCTCTGATTAAGTTAGACTCACCTAGGAAACACTTTCCTTTTTGATCAACACAAAGTTAACTGATAGTCACCTAATTATGTGAGTGATGACTCATCACATCCACAGGTTCTGTCCACACTCCAGGGGAGGTGATCATACAGGGGGTGCCCACTGGAGAGTGGGAATCCAGAAGGCCATCTCAGAACTCTTCACTACACACAGCCACGTTCACTCATTACATACCGTCGGTGGCTGTCTCTGTGCTAGAACAGCAGAGCTGAGTAGTTGTGACAAAGACTGTATGGCCTGCAGACGCCCATTAGAGGTGAGCTGGGGTACGTCCAGCCTGAGGATCCGTTGTACCTACGGGGAATGGCAGAGAGCACATCAGCCAACTAACTTTTGGTAGGAATGCCAATCATAGGAAAATGAATATGTGAAGATAAAACTTTTTTTCACAAGCAAGCAATTCTTAGAGTTGATTATGGATGTTCTCCATTTTTGCTTAAGCAGATTAGAAAGAAGCCTCTAGCTTAGGGATAAAGGCTTCCCACCCCCATTATGTGAGTAAAGGAGAAAGCCGAAGTCTAGTGTGGCCACGATATACCTCACTTGTTTTAAGTCTTGATTTAATAACCAGATTGGTGATGTTGTAGACCCATCCATGATGAATAGGTGGCACATGATGGGTAACTATAGTCCTAATAATCACAAATTCACTTACTTTATTTTAATTTTAGGATGCTGAGAGTAATCCTCTGTGTCGTCGTCTGCAGCTGAAGGATATCATTCCTACCCAAATGCAGAGGCTTACCAAGTACCCTCTTCTATTGGATAATATTGCCAAATACACAGGTACAGCATTCTCACTGAAATTAAAAAGCTTAGGAACAAAACAGAAAACCCCGTGTCCTGCTAAATAATCTCTTACTATGTCTTGGTGCCCAAGGGTTCAATTTCCAAAGTCTGGCAGCATTTTCTAACAAGATCCAATCCAGTCTTCATGAGGCTGTTTGATTTAATGTGCTCCATTACAAGCACATTAAACAGAGCATTTGGCAAACTATAAATCATGGGCCAAATCTGGCTTATCACCTATTTTTGTAAAAAAGTCTTGATTGGAACCTAGTTGTGCTCATTGGTTGACAAATTGTCTCTGACTGCTTTTTCCCTGTAACAAGCAGAATTAAGGAGTTGTGACAGAGAGCAATTTAGCCCCTCAGGGGCGTAGTGTTGGTTATCTGGCACTTTCCAGACCAAGTGCACTTCGTGTACAGTCCTTCATGTAGCGTATGTCGTGTTTGCTTTGAAGCAGTCTTATCGTGGGTGAGGAGATGCTTTGGGTCTATATATGCCCATTCACTAAGCCCAGCCAGTGTGTGTGCATCACCCCAGCTCTCCTGTCTTAAACCAGGAAGTGAATCCGAGGTTCTCAGTTGAACTTTAGGCTCTTATACTCAGTTCTCATTGATAATTTTATGCAATCAAACTCCTGTTTTTATGCCTGAGAATTTCAAAATACTCAGACGTGTTAATTTTTATACTTTACCTGTTCAATATAGGTAGACTGTGGTTCAGAGGATTGTAATTTTAAATATTCCAGTTTGGGCATTCTTTACATCGTAGACCTCAATGTAATCTCAAACACATTTTGGTGAATTTCATCTTTTAATGATATAAATGCTGTAATCTGCTTTCTTTCCTTAAATGTAATCTCAAGGGGCACCTGGGTGGCTCACTTGATTAAGCGTCTGCCTTCAGCTAGGGCGTGATCCCAAGGTCATGGGATAGAGCCCCGCTTGGGTCACCTGCTCAGAGGGGAGTCTGCTTCTCCCTCTCCCTCTGTGCCTCATGCTTGCATGCTCTTTGTCTCTCAAATAAATAATGTAATCTCAATGGCACCTGGGTGGCTCAGTTGGTTAAGCGACTGCCTTCAGCTCAGGTCATGATCCCGGGAACCTGGGATCGAGCCCCCACATCGGGCTCCCAGCTCAGCGGGAAGTCTGCTTCTCCCTCTCTCACTCCCCCTGCTTGTGTTCCTT
Source organism: Spilogale gracilis (assembly GCA_004023965.1). Taxonomy (NCBI): domain Eukaryota; kingdom Metazoa; phylum Chordata; class Mammalia; order Carnivora; family Mephitidae; genus Spilogale; species Spilogale gracilis. The sequence continues at coordinate 41,898 of PITA01008633.1, read as the reverse complement.
CTCTCCCTGTGTTTCTCTCTGTCAAATAAATAAAATCTTAAAAAAAAAATAATAATGTAATCTCAAATTCAAAGGAGCTTATTCTGGGGTTATTTTGAATTGTGTTATCATTAAAAATTATTAACAGGTCCACTGGGCATAATCACAAAGGCTCTGCACTCAGGAAAGATTCTAGGAGAAGGGGGTCCCATTTATATAGCTTATGGTGTGAATGAGACCCGCTCCCTGGAATGAGTAACAGTGGGGCTGATACTTGATTTAAAGCATAGCTCCTTGAACTTGGGATTCTATACAATGGCTTCTTCTTATTTATTTTTTTAATTAACATATAATGCGTTATTTGCTTCAGGGGTACAGGTCTGTGAATCATCAGTCTTACACAATTCACAGCACTCACCATAGCACAGACCCTCCCCAGTGTCCATATCTAGCCACTCTATCCCTTCCTCCCACCCCCCAGCAATCCTCAGTTTGTTTCCTGAGATTAAGAGTCTCTTACCATTTGTCTCCCTCTCTGGTCCCATTTTGTTTCATTTTTTCCTTCCCTACCCCTCATGATCCCCCCCCGCCCGCCTCTCAAATTCCTCATATTAGAGAGGTCGTATGATAATTGTCTTTCTCTGACTGACACATTTCCAATGGCTTCTTTTTAAAGATGAGTATTTATGAAGTATCTGTCCAAAGATTGTCTGAATTGAGATTCCGCCATAGATTTTAGCCTGATATAAAAATATTCAAGGTCATAATATGTTCTTCTAACTGTTGATGTAAAATGATATCTCATTTACATGTATATATTTATGCTTTTATGTTTCTTTTTGTATTTATGTTCCTTTCTCATTTCCTTTATTTTACATTCCGGATCCCCCTGCCCCACCATTCTTAGAATGGCCAATGGAAAGGGAGAAGGTGAAGAAAGCCGCAGATCACTGTCGTCAGATCTTAAATTATGTAAATCAGGCTGTCAAGGAGGCAGAAAACAAACAGGTAAGAAGGGGGAAAGATACAGGATGACATAGTGAGACTATTAAGGTAGTGTTACCTGAAATATGTGAAATATTAATGGAATTACCATTACGTGATTGACAGGTGAGGCATTTGGTAGCTATTCATATAGAAGATGGATCTAGAACAATTTGTGGTTGAACATCAGACTTGTGTTTGGCTATTTTGAGCATCTCTAGCTACTTGTTTGCTCTCTCATTCATCTTTCCATTCAACAAATATTTCTAGAGCATCTGTATGCTGAGTGGATGCTGAGTGTAGGATATAGGGTGCTTAAGTAAATAGATAATAAGAGCTCACACTGAGCTTATTTTCTAGCAGGATAGTAAGTATTAGCAGGTTTTAGTACAAGTGTTTTATGTGAGTTGTAATAGCTGCTATGAAGGAGAATTTGGGGATGCTAGGAGGGTGTACTAGTGTGTGTGGGGGTGTGTGTGGGAAGAGCCTGGTTTGAGGGTGTCAGGTAGTGGCCATTGGAGAAAGCTTCCTTCAGGAATTGGCACTTAAGCCAAGCTTTGAAAAATGAATGGAAATAAACCAGAAGAATGTGGTAGGGGGCAACCTTATAGGTAGAGGGAACCGCATATACAGAAGTCCTGGGGTAAAAAGGAAGTATGGCCTGTTTGAGGAACTGAAAGATTAGGTTGGTGTGGATCGTTCCTAAAAAGCAAAGTCAGAGGAGTGTGAAATGAAGTACAGTAGGTCAGGACCAAGTCATACAAGGCCCTACAGTGTTACAGATTTTGATGTTGAAAGCTGTGGGAATTTATTGTAGACTTAAGAAGAGTGGCGTGTTCAGATTTTTTTGCCTGGTAAGTCCCACTCACGCCAGTCTATGGTGAATGGGTTGAAGCGGGTAGAAAGGGAGTGAAAGAGTTCAGTCTAGTCTCTTGCAGCAGTTCAGGACAGATGGTGGTGGCTCAAGAGATGTAAGAAATGGAGAAGTATTTACAAAGTAACTGATAGGATGTGGTGACTGATTTAGAGAAGGATTTGAAGAGAGATGTGTAGGAATGAGTCCCCAAGTCTTTGGCTTGCACATTTGGGTGGACGGCTGAGGGAAGAAGTCCCAGATCTGTGGGGCAGATGCAGAGTTCGGTTTGGGGTAGATGAAAATATTTGTGTGCATTAGGAAGAGAAAAACACAAGATTGTGAGCATACATAGAAATAATTGAGTCCCTGGACCTGGATATAATTTCTTAGGAACCGAGTGTGATGACGGCTCTGTTGATGAGGCTTTGGGAAATCAGGAACCTTCAGATGTGTGGTTTGGAGTATGAAATGTTAAAACCCCACAGGGTACTTTGTCAATATGTACCTAAATTAAAAATGCCCATATTCATACATCTGCCCTTTGACCCAGTGATTTTGTTCCTAGTAATCTACTGAGGAGAAATGGAGATCTGTGCCCACAGACTCGTACAAGAATGTTTCTGGCATAAATGAAATGAGGTATTGTCATAAACTAGGATAACAACTTCCAGCAGTAAGAAGGAATGAACTACTGACACACACAACATGGATGAATTTCACAAACATGCTGAGTGAAAGAAAGCAGACAAGACTGCGTGTGTGTGTGTATAATTTTATATATATATCTGTGAACTTCTAGAACAGACTAATCAGTGGTGGAATAAAGGTCAGAAAAGTAGTCGTCACTGGGCATGTGGGGACAGATGTTAACTAGGAAGAAGCATGAGGAAGAAGCGTTCTGTGGTGATGGTAATATTTCGTGTCTTGCTAGGAGTTCACACGGGTGCATACATATTTGTAGAAAGGTTCATTTAAAATATATACATTTCACTGTATGTAAATTTTACTTTAAAAACAACTAAATAAATAATGAACTCTCGTTAATGATATGCACACTAAAATGTTTAAAGGTAAAGTGTGCTTCCATTTGTAAGTTATGTTGAAATGCGTTCAGAATGTGTGGTGGATTGATGGATAGCTAGAGGAATGAATAGACCTATGGCAAAAACAAATGTATCAAATATGAATCAGAATGTAAGTGGTGGGTGTGTGGGTGCTCACTGTACACATTCAGACTTTTCTGTATACTTGGACGTTTATCTAATCTTGGGGAGAATGCACATATGCTTTGATCTAATAGTTGTTTCTTTAGAAATTTACCTTACAGGTGTATTACACATATCTACAAAAATAATGTTTTAAGACCATGGTATCACAGTATTTATTTGATATAGGAGAAGATTAGAAGTAATTTACATGTCCATCAGTAAAATGTAGTTAGATAAACTGTAGTTCATTCATAGAGCAGAATACCATACAGCCACTTAAAGAGTAAGTTCTCTGTCTATGTGTTGATCTCCAAGATACACTGATGAGAGACGCACAGATTTGTATGTGATCATGTTACCATATGAGTAGTACATGTATTAATATATTATGCTACCCTCTCTTTTTTAAAAGGATATATATAGACACAACATGTACAGAAACAAGTATACTTATATATGCATATATTCTGTTTGCTTAGAATTTTTCTCATAGGCTACCTAAGAAGTGAGTATTAGGGATGGTTTTTTTAGAGAAAATTGGGGGTAGGGAGACAAGAGGACAGGATTGGAGGGAGACTTCATTTTTATTCTGTGCCTTATATTACTTTTCAAAATTTGTACCATGTCCGTACTTACATATTCAGAAAATAATCATAAGCTAAGTTAGAGGTCCGTGAGTTTGAAAAGCAAATTGAGCAAGAACAGCCAAAGACTAAGAGAAAGAGAAAGACTAAGAGGGTGTGATGTCTCTAAAACCCAGGAAAGGGGGTGGTTTGAGAAAGAGTGAGCTGTGGGACACCTGAGTCATGCAGTCAGTTGGGTATCGACTTTTGGTTTCTGCTCAGGTCGTGATCTCAGGGTCCTAGGATTGAGCCTCCTGTCAGGCTCCATGCTCTGCGTAGAATCTGCTTGAGTTTCTCTCTCCATCTCCCTCTGCTCCTCCTGCCTTGTGTGCTCGCTCTCTCTCTCTCTCTCTCTCTCTCACTCAAAGAGTGAAAGAGCTGTCAATTATGTCTAATGTTGCAGAGAGCTCTGTAAAATGCAGGCTAAAAACATCAGTTTGGCTTAGATATAGGGAGACCATTGCTATCGAAAGCAGTAATCTCAGTTCCATCTTGTCTTAATTTTCAGCGTTTAGAAGACTATCAGCGTCGTCTGGATACCTCCAATCTGAAGTTGTCAGAGTACCCAAATGTGGAGGAGCTCAGGGTGAGAGATGGTCTCGTAATAATTTGAAAAATAAAATACAGTTTACTAAAGACTTGGCAGATTATGAACATCTCAGAGGGGCATCCATCACCTGAAGAAATTCATTTATCATGGATTGTCTGTATTTATAGTTCTGTTCTTCCTTTTCAACCTCTGGTCTTTGTGAAGATGACGTCAGTCTTTCAGTAGAGGAATATTTTGTTTAAAACTAACTTTTTGTAGCAGGAATTTGTGGGGGACTTAAGACGTTACTTATTTAATTTTATTGTGTTCTTATAGTTTGAATGAGAGTAGAGGGGTAATTACTCTGGGAACTTTCCAGATTATTGAGTAAAACAAGTTAACGATTTTTTCATGAAGTTCTTCAAAAGCGGGAATGTTGAAACCCGTACAGGAAAGTATTTTGTAATTGCCATTTCTGTCGTGTGGGGCTTTTGTAGTAAGGAACTGTGTAGTGTTGGCAGCCTTTCTTGTACTGTTTCAGTAGGTGGTTGTTTTGGTAGATTTAGTAAACTAGACTTTTATATCATATATAGCAGCTTATCAAAAGGCATGTTTAATATGCTCACCCCCTTCACTTCCAGAGAATAAGATTTTTCAAGAGCTACCTATACTTAGAGATGATTCTCTGACTAAATTATTGGTATTTAGGGGCACCTGGGTGGCTCAGTCAGTTAAGCGTCCAATTCTTGGTTTCTGCTCAGGTCATGATGTCAGGGTCCCAGGATCAAGTCCCACATGGGCTCTGTGCTCAGCAGGGTGTCTCACTTGGGATTTTCTTTCTCCCTCACCCACTGCTCCTCCCCCCTCAAAGAAATAAATCTTTTTTAAAAATAAATAAATTATTAATATATGGAGCAAATGCCTGGACTTCTTCATGAGTGTACTGTTCCTTAGAACTTTGTTTCCAACTAGAGCTTTACAGATGGATAAACTATGCATCATCCTCATGCAGTTATTCACAGAGAAATTAGGGGATGGGCTGTGAATCCAGTGGCTGAATGTTTGCAACTTCATTTTCATAAGCAACTATCATGCATTTGGTGTGAGATTTAGAAGGCAGCAGCACTCTTGGATTTTTTTTACAGGACATCTCTAACTTAGGAAATTGTATATAACTTACTGTAACTTGACCTTTATTCCATGTTCAGTAATTGGCAGATACCAGTAGTGATACTGAAGGTAAATAGTATCTTTTCTATGAAGAATTTCTTAAAAAGAGACTCTCTGGAATATCACCTCACTAAACGCTTAGAAATCATTTGTAATTCTCTTTATTTTGGCAGAATTTGGATTTGACAAAAAGGAAGATGATTCATGAAGGGCCATTGGTCTGGAAAGTGAATCGAGATAAAACTATTGGTAGGTGTAATGTCCGTCAGTCCTGGGGAGAGTAGAGAAAGTAAAGTCCCCTCAGATGAAGAGAAGAGCCAGCCGTACAGCCGTTTACAGGTTTCATTGACAGCAGTGAGCAGTGCTGCCCTATGTTATTTTTTGCAGAAGATCTGCTTATGTTCTTTTGTTCTAGGTGAAGTACGTTAAATATTCACTCAGGGCTAAAGCAGGAAAGTTTGTCATGATTCAGTCCTGTCTCCAGCATTCTTCTATTCTAATGAGCTTTCTAATAAGCTTTCTTTAAACTACTTCATTTCAGATTATCTCTGGTGAGGAATCATGGTTTTGGGTTTTCTTTTTTTATTTCTTGTCAGTCACAGACACTTTAGTGTGATACAATATAAAAATGAATTATTAAAAAATGAAACAAAAAAGACAGTAGTAAGTCCGTTTTTAAAATGTATTAGATTTAACAGAAATAAATCTTCTCTGTCAAATTGTTATAAAGTTTATAGAACACATTTCAGTTTCTGCGGTAATCACCTTCTCCCTGTCTCGGTTTCTAGATCTGTACACTCTGCTGCTGGAAGACATTCTTGTGTTGTTGCAAAAGCAGGACGACAGACTGGTGTTGCGGTGTCACAGCAAGATCCTGGCCTCCACTGCGGATAGCAAGCACACGTTTAGCCCTGTCATTAAGTTGAACACAGTGTTGGTTCGGCAAGTGGCAACAGGCAAGTATGTCCGAGGAGTGACAGTAACCTTCGGGCTCCGTCATCAAGTTGCGTGAGATACTCAGTATTGTCCAGATAGCCCGACTGGTATAGAGTCTTGTTTCTTTATATTCTTAGACAAATGGAATGAAATGTATTTACTGCTTAGAAAGTAAATGAAGAGTTTATCCCCCCAAATTATTTGGGAAGCCTGGGTTCTCTGAGCAGTTTTCTGCACTTGAAAATTTCCTGCATGCTCCTTTGATCTTTATTCCTTGTTCAAATCATTGACAGACACCAAAGAAGATGGTGAACTGAGAGGTAATCTGAATGAAAAGGCTTTTCTGAGAGTTGTCTGCTTTTTGATTTGTGGTAAAAGAGCAAACAAACAAAAATGGAGAGGTGGGTGTAGTTTGGGATTTTTGAACTCCATCTAAGTTAGCAAATTATAAAATAATCATAGTAACAGTGGAATCCTTTTTAAAACTTGTTAGTTCCATAAGAGCAAGATAAACTGATGACCTCTTTTCTCCAATATTTATTGAATATTATTAGGTGACTGTGTAGCAAAAAGGCAATTCAAGATAAATGTGAGAACATCCTAGTGTTTCATAATTCAGATATTTAGACACCTTTTTTTCTACGAAGTTACTATGGAATCTGTGCTCCTTTTTATGATCTTGGTTTTATTGAAGTGTAATATATACAATATAATGTACAATAAGTTACACAGATTTTAAGTGTATAGCTTGATGGATTTTTACAAAGTGAGCCCATTAGCCTTTACATTGATTAAGGTACAGAATAAATGAGGACCCAAGAAGCATCCTTCATGGTCTCTAGGTCATATTCATGTGTTAGAGTAATTTCTGTCTTGTTTCTTCCAGATAACAAAGCTTTATTTGTCATCTCCATGTCAGACAATGGGGCCCAGATTTATGAACTGGTGGCACAGACAGTGTCCGAAAAGACTGTGTATGTATTAGATAGAGCTACCTTGTTCTCATAGTTTTTATTATCCTGAATATGTTTTTCTATAAGCTTAACTTGGTTTTTGTAATAGTACTTTGGAAACCAAAAACTATACGGAAACAAGCACTTCCCCTATATTCTTTTCAAAATGTTTTTCTAAGAATGTGTTTCATCATCTAGATTGATGTCCCTTATTTTGGTTCTATACTATTGAAAGTCTTTTTTCTGAAGAAAAACGCTCAGAAGGGCCAAGTGAAGTTTTTTAATGGGCATTGTATCCATAATGTTGTTTGTTAGTTTTTTTCTTTAAGATACAGAGTTTTTGGGGCGCCTGGGTGGCTCACTTGGTTGGGCTACTGCCTTCGGTTCAGGTCATGATCCTGGAGACCCGGGCTCGAGTCCCACATTGGGCTCCCTGCTCGGTGGGAAGCCTGCTTCTCCCTCTCTCACTCCGCCTGCTTGTGTTCCCTCTCTGGCTGTGTTTCTCTCTGTCAAATAAATAAAATCTTTAAAAAAAAAAAAAAAGATACAGAGTTTTTTATAATCTCTATGTATAGAGCCAAAATGTACACACTCTCTGGCAGAAGGAGGATTTTTTTTTTTTTTTTTTTTTTTTTGGATTGGGTTGGTTTGGTTTCTGGTTTGTTTGTTTTTGTTATTATTTCTTCCTGAGTATATTTAAGGGCCATTTTTTTTCCTCTCCCTTTTGGATTTTGGATCCTTCCAAACTCCCTGCAGCTGGCAAGACCTGATCTGTCGGATGGCTGCCTCGGTGAAGGAACAGTCCGCAAAGCCCATCCCATTGCCACAATCCACGCCATGCGAGTGAGTGTGCCTCTGCCTGGTAGTCCGACTGACTCTGTGTTTTGGTCAGGAAAGGGAAGGTCATTCTGACATCTCATTGCAGTGATGTTTAGGCGCCTAACAAAGCTGAAACATTGTTTTCTTTCTTCCACAGAGGGGACAACGATGAAGATGCAGCTCCAAAATTAAAAGTGGAACATCATAGCATTTCAGTCCCTGGTCTGCAGAGTCCAGGTAAACTGGTGTGTTAGGTTAACCTGGAAGAATGGAGTCTGTGTATTACTTAGGAAAATGCAAAGGAATTTGAAGTCTTTAGGTTTATGCAGATTCTCGCATCAGCTGTTTACTTTCACAGACTTTGCTTACAAGCCTTGTGTGCGCCCTGGTAACATGCTTTGAGTGTATTTTACCTAACAGCCGATGATCTCTGTCCTCATGTGGTTATGTTGTTCCAAGTATTGCCTGAATGCTTCATGTTTAAAATTAACAGTTTTGTTGAAGATCTGTTCTGCTTTTTCTGTTCCATTGAACAGACAGAGATTTGGGATTAGAGTCTCCCTTAATATCGTCAAAACCTCAGTCTCATTCACTGGGCACCTCTGGGAAATCTGAGGTAGATGATCTGTTTGTGGCTGAGAGACAGTTCGCTAAGGAGCACCATGCAGACGGGACTCTGCAGGAAGCTGGAGCAAGTTACCAGATCACAGTCCCAGACCCACACTTGCCTGCCTCGGAAGAACGGTGGGCATTGGATGCGCTAAGGAATTGTAAGTTTGATTCATAAGTTAACACGAGTACTTGTGAAGGACCAGGGTTGTGTCATGGCCTGTGCAGCCATTTAGAGAGACTCCAAAGACCTGGGAACTCTGACTTTTCCCTTAAAGAATTTTACCATCTAGTTGGGAAGGTGATAGAAAACCTTCTACTTTTTAAAGTAACTTGTACAGGTGTGTCAGAATTGCTCTGGTGTTGGTGACGAGAGAGGGAAGCATCAGGAGACAGGAGAGATGTAACTGTTGGCCTTGAAGAATGGGTAAGACTCAGATAGGTATGTAGAGAATATACATGTCAGAAGCATGGAGGCAGGAGGCCCCGAGGGTGCTCTGAGAGCAGCGAGCAGACTGCATTAGTGCAGGGTGTGGCAGAGAAGCTTGGGAAGGTAGGAGACGGGATGCTGAGGCCAGCCACCATGAGCCTGAAACAGCACATTTGAGTACTCTGGATTGTAAGGATGGCCCAGCACACGGGGCTCTAGGATGGTTCAGTCGGTCGAGAGTCCCACTCTCAATATCAGCTCAGGTCGTTATCCTCAGGGTCATGAGGTTGAGCCCCTCATCGGGCTCTGCACTGGGCATGAAGCCTGCTTCAGATTCTCCCTCTCTCTCTCTCTCTGCCTCTGTCCCTCACACACACAGACATGCTCGCTCTTTCTTTCTTAAAAAAAAAAAAAAAAGATGGTACAGCACAGGCTTTGAGGGCTTTTTTTAAACTGCAGATATTCTTCTAATTGTCTTTAGAGATTGCAGTACTCTCCACCCTGGCCCGTCCCCTCTGTCTCTCTCTCTCTCTCTCTCTCTCTCTCTCTCTCTCTCTCACACACACACACACACACACACACACACACAGTGCACACCCACAAGGTGGGTGGCCCTCGCCACTCTGTTAGCTACCCCCTCCCTCTCCAGCCTGGCTGGGAATCACTTACAAATGGGAGCCTGTCTCATCTCGCAGGTGTCCTGGAGGAGGGGAAAGGCTGAGAAGGGTTGCTTTAGCTGCCGAGAACCATTTGAGGTTTTGAAGCTAGGGGATGTGAGAACAGATGGCTCAGCCTGAGAGGATGGAAGGGCCGGGATGGGAGGAGGCCAGGAGGGGTGGCTAGTAGGAAGGCTCTGTGGTCGGCTGGGCTTGAGGTGGAAACGGTTTGGGCTAGAACGGTATCAGAGGAATAAAAATCAAGTGAGGAGGCAACAAATATTTAATCGACTTGGTGCAAGGGCAAAGAAAAGGGCATATTTAGATGATTTCCATGTTCTTGTCAGAAATGAAAGTCAGAAAGGACTGCCCACTGGCACACTTTCTTTTTATCCCCTTTCTTTATTTGCCAGAGATTATGGGCTCAATTTTAAAACTGGCAAGCTATTTTAGAGGAAGTAACAAGCAGGAGGTTGGAGTTTTAAGACTGGAGCTTTGGTGAGAGGGTAGGGGAAGAGCTGCATTTGAATGTCAGAGCCGTGGGAATGCATAGCATCTCTTAGGAGGTATAGATAGAATGGAGGGACAGAGGGCCGAACACCAGTGGAGACTGTCAGAAGAAACAGAAGAAAGAAATTAAGCCAGAGTTAAAAGTCAGGAGTTGGTCACATTCTCGAAGACATAATTTATTGTCAATTCTCCTGAATGAACAGGCAGAATGATTGCTGTCACAGTGACTCTGTCGTTGTATGAGTGGCCTCACAGCATAAACCTGCCTGTTGAAAATGGAGTTGCTTCTCTTTTCAACAGCCTAAGGAAACTGTGCCACCAGTAAGGTCATTTTTAAAAACTCATAAACAGTTTCTTATCCTTTGGAAGTATACATGCTGCCACATCATTGAAAGTAAATCTCATTACAGGACAGCTTTATTTTCTTCACCATTTAAGGAGATTCCTTGGGTTATTATAAATGATAATAAATGTTCTGTGTTTCTAATAAAATTAGAAAAAATAACACCTTTGTATACAGTGTCTGCTTCTGGAAAAAGCAAAACTTCGAGGGCTTCTTTTCTAGCATAGCACAGCTTTTTTTTTTTTTTTTTTTTAAAGATTTTATTTATTTGACACAGAGAGAGAGATCACAAGTAGGCAGAGAGGCAGGTAGAGAGAGAGGGGGAAGCAGGCTATCCGCTGAGCAGAGAGCCCGATGCAGGCCTTGATCCCAGGACCCTGAGATCATGACCTGGGCTGAAGGCAGAGGCTTTAATCCACTGAACCACCCAGGCCCCCATAACACAGCTTTTTAACATCCTTTTAAGAAGTACCTTTGGGTTATTACTCAGGTTATGTGGAAGAGAAAAGAGAGGCAGGCATGGTATCGGTGGTTTAGGACTGCTTCCCCATTTAGAAGGCTTATATCTTTCCAAGTCTTGTTTAATATTAAATCTTCTCTAGGTGGTGCCTTATTTCATTTTTCAATATAAAGAAAAAAAAATTATCACATAGAATTAGTATTTTGACTCTACATTACCAAAAAGGTACTTACTTTTAGAAATAATGGGTAACTCCACAAACTAATTTAATTCTGGCAGTCTTGGTTATCATTGTGAATGTGTGGTTCTTTTCCCCCTCCCTCCCTGAATCTTGCAGTAGGCTTGCTAAAGCAGCTGCTCGTACAACAGCTGGGCTTGCCTGAGAAGAGCGCTCAGGACGACTGGCCACATTTCCCAAGACACAGGACAGCGTCTTCAGGGGTGCAGACAGACCGTGGAGCCCAGAACTCTGAGAATAGCAAAGCCTGTCCTGCTGAAGGACAGACGCCCTTTAGAACTGGAACTGGTGACGTTTCAACTTGTTACAGTCCACGGACTTCAGCTGAATCTTCAGCCCCCCGGGATTCAGTGGTACTGGCATTCCAAGATAGCCAGGCAAGTAACATTTTAGTAATGGACCACATGCTTAGGACCCCGGAGATGCCTCCTGCGGAGCCAGAAGGGAGTCTTGATGAGAGTGGAGAGCACTTTTTTGATGCCCGTGAAGCACACAGCGATGATAATCCATCAGAAGGTGATGGAGCAGTTAAGAAGGAAGAGGATGTTAATTTGCGGATCTCAGGCAAGTTTCTTTCACATTTAAACTTTTTTTTTTTTTTAAGATTTTATTTATTTGACAGAGAGAAACACAGCCAAAGAGGGAACACAAGCAGGGGGAGTGAGAGAGGGAGAAGCAGGCTTCCCGCCGAGTAGGGAGCCTGATGTGGGGCTCGATCCCGGGTCTCCAGGATCATGACCTGAGCCGAAGGCAGTCGCTTAACCAACTGAGCCACCCAGGCGCCCCCACATTTAAACTTTTGATCGTTATTATCTTTGCTCTGTGCTGAGACGGATGTCGTTTGGGTATCCACACATTATCCTCTGTGTGCGCGCGCGCGTGTGCAGCGTATGGGTATGTGTCACTCTTTCCTACGGTAAATCATTATCGAATCTGCTCCAGGCCAGACCCTGTCCTGGGTGCTGGGAGATACTGCATTGACTAAACACAAAAAAGTCCACTGTTCTTGTGAAGTTTAAGTACTAGGGAGGAAAGAGTCATGGTAAATAAGTAAACCAACAGATGTCAGATGGTAGGAAGAATTAACAGGAAACGTAAGTGAGACCCGGGGCAGACAGGGCAATCAGGGAAGAGGGCCGCCGTGAGTGGCAGGGGAGCAGAGCTGCACAGGCAGGGAGGGAGGAAGCCATGTGGTGTCTGGGACGGCCATGCGAGGGGAGTAGGCGGCGGGAGAGGAGGCGCGAGAGCTCTGTAACTGGGGAAGTGGTGGCAGGATCATACAGGGACTTTGTAGTTTCCGGCTTTTAAGATGCTAACTGATCTGAAATTATTCGGAAATTACAGCAGAGTTTGCTAAGTTTCGCTTCAGCCTGAAGTGAGAAGATTCTGATGTACTTAAAACTGAACTTGGGAAGTAAGGAATTAATGGCTTTTCTCCCTCTCTGGCAGCTTTTAAGGTTGTCCGCATAGGCCCTCAGCTCTTCTTTTTTTGATGTGAGGATGGGAGCATGCAGCTCACCAGGCTGTTGTGTGTCTGTCACTAGGAAACTATCTGATTCTGGACGGCTACGAAGCAGTGCAGGAGAGCTCCACAGATGAGGAGCCTGCCTCCTCGCTTCCCCCGCCGCCCACGACAGGCCTCCCCTCCATGGACTCTGCCCGCCCGCAGCAGCACTCACCCCAGCATGCCCATTCTGATGGGGTGGCTTCACCGTTCACCCCAGAATTCCTGGTCCAGCAGCGCTGGGGAGCCATGGAGGATTCCTGTTTGGAGATCCAGAGTCCCCCCTCTTGCGCAGACTCACAGAGCCAGATCATGGAGTACATTCGTAAGATCGAGGCTGACCTTGAACACTTAAAGGTACCTCAGACCTCAGGGTCCTCGCAGCTTGGGTAAAGAAACCTGTTTCACAAAGAGGAGGTAGAGAATGACCGAAAAGCTGATGCCAGTGAGCTTGTTCAGGTTCTAGATTTGCTGTTTTTTCTGGCCATTACCTGTGAATAGACTTGGGTAAAGAGTCGAGAGCAGCATGGTGGGTCTGGTTGCAGATCCCAAGAACAGAAAACCTCAGAGGACCATATAGATGGCATGTTGGTGTGGGATTCTCGGGGTAAGAACCCAGATGCACTTGGGACAATTAGCTGGCCTCCCTGAGAAGTTGTAAACAGCAAGCCAGTGACATAGGTGGGGCTTGTGTCGTTCTAGGAGTCAGGGCTGGGACCTGGTTCCACTTATTATGTGAATTGTTTGGTGAGGTGGGGAGTTTCCCAGACTCTCTGACATGCAGAAGTTGGCTCCAGGGGCCCCCATGATCTGGAGAGCTGGGCACAAATGGAGTTTTGTGAATCAAAGTTGAGGTCATCACTGTACCAGCCACCGTTTCAAAACTGACTTCTGTGGTGACTTCTGAGAAAAGGACTTGATCCTAAAGTTTGTCGCCAGTGGACACAACTGCTGGAGCCCAGACATTTCTTTCATGACTTCATTTTGTTAGAGGCTTTAGGGACAACATTAAGAGTGTTGTTAGCCTTTTAACTAAGGTCTGATGTCCCTTAGTTTTCCTTTGAATGTCCCGTGATAGGTTTTCCCTTCTTCATGTGATTGTAGCTGGTGTCATCCCGAGGCTGTGAGGTTTCCAGAGCACAGTGTGGGCAGGTTGGCTCTAACACGGCTCATGTCGCCTGTGGGACCATTTTCAGGGTGACTTGGGGGGTGGGAGAATCACCTTTACGGGAGAAAGTTTTAAGTTATTCACTCAAGGGAGAAACCGGTGAATGAAAAAACAGGTTCATTTTTCTCCCCCACTACCCAAGTTCTTAAGGACGTTAATGTTGAAATCTAGACGTGCGTACCAGTAATATGAAAAAGCTTGCCTTCCTGTTTTCTTTCATAAAGAAAAATTATGTTTCAATGACAAACCTGTGGGTTTTATTTTACAGAAGGTGGAGGAAAGTTACAGCATGCTTTGCCAAAGGCTGGCTGGATCAGCCCTCACAGACAAGCACTCAGGTATGGGAAAATTCTGGATTCCTGACGCTCAAATCATTCTGCCTGAACAGTACATCGAATGAAATGATTTATTAGTCTTTAAAGTGGAAACCTTCTGAGATTCCATTTCTTCCCTGTCTTTAAAAAGCCGTTTGTTTTCAAACATCGCAGATCAAACAGAGGCTGTTGTCTGCTGACTCCGCTCTTCCTCTCCTCCAAGGAGCTGTGGTTGTCAGTCTCTGCGCCATTACCCCCCCACCCCCCACCCCCTCGCTCTTCACCTTTGCAAGGGCAGAAAACGGGGCAGGGTAGGCCTGGTAGATTCTAGATTCTTGAGAGAGTTGCCAGCGCTGCTGTGAGGGAGGCTCATGTCTGTCCTTTGGCATCGGTCCTGACGGCGAGAGCGCTGTCTCCGCGAGCCTGCAGACAGATCTGCCTTCGGGGCAGCAGTTCATCCTCATGTGACACCTGTTCCCCAGTGAGACCTCCTGATGCAGATAGACATACTGAGACCCTCAGGTGTTCGAGGTGTCCTCAGAGCGCTCATTTGTTCTTCTGAATTTATCTGTATCTTTATTCTTCCCAGATAAAAGTTAGAGCCGCGTGTCCTGGAGGTGACTGAAGGTTGCTGGACTCTGAGCATCGGCCTTGTAGCATCCTCCTGGCTCCACCGTGGACGCAGAGAGTGTGTGTGCCTGAGGGTGTGCCTGTGAAGCCCCCGGGGGTGGCCGCACGCCCGGGCACCCGGAGCGGGACTAGTTCCTCACAGTCCGGCAGCTGCACGAGTCTGTCAGGGAGGGAGTCCTGACTCTCTCACTCTGCTCTCCTCACTATCAGAAATTCATTTTGATTCAGAACAAAAACCAAATGTATAGAGCTTTGGGTGTAGGATATGAAATTTTACTTAGACTGAAGAAAAAGAGAAAATCAGATGTATTTATTTGACTTCATTCCGTATTTGAAAGCACATTTTAATTTTTATTTTGCCATGTTTTGTTTTAATTGAGTAGTGAGAGTTTTAGCCCTTTGTATTTAGTACACCCAAGGGTCAGTTGCTCCTGAAGCCAAGAGTTCCGGATGAGGTGTTAGGAGGCTGGGTCGAGAGGCAAGAGAGGAGGAAATAAGCCGGGGAAGGGAGGAGCATCCAGCCCTCTGCTGTGCGGTAGGCCTCGTCTTTGAGGGGCACCTCAGAGACACAGTGTGCCCACGGCTCCTGCATGCAGAGGACATGAGATGAGCTGTGTGCTACCCAGGTGGTGGGAGAGTCAGGTGGGCTTCCTCCTGCCTGAGCCCAGCGCCTCTCCTCTGTAGCTGAGATCCACCCCCAATTAACAGAAAATCCTCAATGTACTAAATAGCAGGCACTTGAAAATGGGTGTGTTTTCTTCTGTTGTCTTCTTTTCTATTGAGGGTAGGGATTTGGGAGGGAGAGGAAAGCAAATTTTATTTTCTTGGCTATAAATTTGTTATTCTTGGTATTGTTTCATTTTTATAATTATGCATTAGACTTGGGCACTTGTATAAAATTATACCTGCAGATTGAGCAGGAAGGAAAAACAAACAAATGGAGATGCTTCAGATGGTGGCAGGGGTGGGGGTGCGGAGGAAGGGCGGGATGGAGTGGGGAAAAGAGTCTGGGAAGGTTAGCTAACTGAATCACTACTGAGTTGAACCATGGCTCTCATTAGCCACGGGTACTGCTGAATATAAGGCCAGTAAAATTTTAGTACCTGGAGGTTTGACTCTAATATTAATTTTGCACTGATGGTGCCAAAGGGCTCTTTGAGTTCAGAGGAGAGCCACGAGCAGAGTGGAGAGGGATGTGATGGAGAAGGCAGATCTGCTCATACCAGCCCTGGAAGCACTTCTTCTGACTTCACTGCCGGAGTTTTCTCCACACTGGTGCGTGACTGACCTTAACAATTGCAGACCAGAACATACACTGGAAACTGTGGGCAAAGGGTTGCTAACTGCCTTCTCTAGAATGAACTGTAGTATGGGCAGCACCCGACAGAATCGTGACTTGAGAACTCCTTCAGTTATGTTGGCTTTCTGCGGTTTTCTTTGTGCATCGGGTATGTATGTTTTAGAGTGTTTTTGCCAACTAGAACTCAATCATTTGTTAAATCTTCAAATTCTGTTCATACGCAAAGTGTTCCTCCACTGCTCATATCTTTAAGTAGTGTCCTCTGAACGCTGTTAAGTAATTAGGATGTCATTTTACTCTTGCCCTGCACTCCCATCGCAAGTGATAAGGCTTCCCTACTACTTTCATAAACACCACTACCACTTAACAAGCTCATCCATGTCCACATTCCTTGTCACCTGCCTTTTCAAACCTGACCTAGGTTTTTAAGGGGGCCAGCTTGGATTGTTGGACCTCATCTCTAAATTGGAATGCTCTTCTCAGTTGTAGACCAAGTATCAATTAAATCAGAATGGGAGTAAAAATTTTAGAAGCAGAAGCTAGTAAGTGAAGCTTGGGACCTGAACTTTCTGTATCTCTTAAGAGAAACAGGAAGAAACAGAATGGTTGCATGCTGCTGGAAACAGGTAGTCACTCCTAGCTGAAAGGGTGACATGCCTGGAGCCACATGACCCCCATGTCCTCAGCTGGCATTTAATCGAGAGAAAGGTAAATAAAAAGTAGAACTTTCACCTTAAGTTCAGACAGTCCAGGGTAGTCACATGATCCTCCAGCACTCATCCGAGAAGTTTTTAGGTTTCTGTTCTAGCACAACCAGATCTTGTCCTTAACAACAATTTGTTTTTCTTTTCCCGCGATTTTTAACCTCTTCTTGGAGCCGGGCTAACTGGAAAACTACTTTGACCATAGCTCTAGTACTTCCAAATAGATTCATATCTTGATTTTTAAATGAAGCCCCCAAACAAAGTCTGAAAAGATTCCACAGTTTTCAGTGTTCTCTTTATCTTAATCAGCCTAACTTCTCCCTTCCTCCTTCCCAGCCTCGCCTCCCACACCCTTCTTTTCTTTTGGCCTTTGTAATCATATCCACTTTACTTTGATACCATATATGCCCTTCAGGATGATGGAATTAGATATTCATCCTGTCTTTGTGTGCCAGTGGTCACTATCAAAGCTGTTTACTCCCAAGTTACGAGACTAGAAGCTGGATCCCAGGTGGGGAAGGAAGCAACCTCCTCGGAGCAGGAGAGCTGGGGTTTTAGCCACTGAAGGGGCCTGCTATGACCCTGTGCTCTCTTCTGTGGGCCTAATGGCTCCTTTGCTATTAAGTGGCAAATTACATTTGGAGTGCCTCCTTCCTTTTCAGAGAACAGAGTTAATCAAGGCAAATCAGCAAGCCCTCAAAGTGCTATAATTTAAAATCATGATTATAGGCCTAGAAGCCATATATTTTGCATACTTTAAAATCAGCTAACTTGGACTGCCTGAGTTGTCTTGGCTTTTAGAACCTCAACTATAACTCTTTGTTATATTGTACCATAAGAAGGTATATTTCATTAGCTTTTTGGCTTCCCGTTCCCCAAAACAGCTTCTAACCACTGTTGGAAAGGATGTGACTCTTTATCTTGTTTTTAAGATTTTATTTTTTTTTTATTTTTTATTTTTTTTTTAAAGATTTTATTTATTTGACAGAGAGAAACACAGCCAGAGAGGGAACACAAGCAGGGGGAGTGAGAGAGGGAGAAGCAGGCTTCCCGCCGAGCAGGGAGCCCGATGTGGGACTCGATCCCGGGTCTCCGGGATCATGACCTGAGCCGAAGGCAGTCGCTTAACCAACTGAGCCACCCAGGCGTCCAAGATTTTATTTTTAAGTAGCCTCTACACCCAACATGGGGCTCAAACCCACAACCCCAAGATCAGGAGTCATATGCTCTACCAGCCAGGCACCCCAAGGATGTGTCTCTTTAAAACAGTTTTATTTTGGAGGAGAAAGGGGAAACCTAATGTGATTAAAAGAAAAAGGTTTATTTTTGTCCCTTCTTTTTAGAAGGTAAAATAATTCTGCTTCCTGTAAATTATCTTTTACTTGCATACTTTTTTTGTGATGTTGGTAAATTTGGTGTATTACATGGAGCTTCTGTATTTCAAACTGGAAACTGTCTTCTCTGAAGGTGGTATATGTTATTTTGAGCTACTAGAGCTTGGGTCAGTATTTCCTTCCCAAATGTCACAGAGGGCATCGCTGAGAAGTGTGTACAGAGGACCTCAAAGTGGAAAATTTGGCAGGACCTCCTGGTCCTCTTTCTGCTGGCTACCCACCCCCGCCCCCCTTAGAGTTTTTGTTTTGTAAATCCTGTTTTCTTCTGACTATCCCCACCCCTCCCTTTTCAGTGATCTGCAAAATCTTTCTTTCTTCAAGAAAAGTTTCTTTTGCCTTGTTCCTTATGCCTTCCCCACTGGTACTGATGGTTTTGACAATAAATTGGTAGAAAAAAAAAATGTACCTCATAGAAGGAAGCCCTGTCTGCCATTTCCAGGTGCCAATGGCTAAGCAAATGTACTGCAAAAGTGGTAACTGTAATGTGCACACTATTGGTTATTTTTAATAAGCCTCTTCCTACTAGAACATTTTATTTTCCTTGTTCACCATACAATCATGTACTCTTTAACAGAAATTACTTTTAAAAAAATCTGGAACTATCTTTAAAAAAAAAACTTTATTAATAATCATGTATTTTTACTGATCACATTTTGAAATGCCTAAAAAGACTTTATTGTTCTAATTATCCAGGTGTACCTTTGTAAAATAGCTCTTTTATGAATTAGCTGTTAAGGCTGTATGTTTCTGGAACAAAATATTGGTCATCTAAAAACTTTCTGTTTTCTGGGGTCTGGGAAAATAGAAAATGAGAGTTCAAATATTAAATATGCTTAAAGGAACCAAAGATGTGACTTTTTATTTATATTCTTGTTGGTCTGTCTTCTACAAGTTACATTGGAAAAGCTGAGGCACCAAGGAGGCCTTATTTAATCGTACTGGCACTGGCCATCCCACATCTCCTGCTTGTGAGAGCATCTTCACTAGGGAGGCCGGCCAGCTGCCCTCTAACACGGGAATTCCGTGCAGACGCCTGCACCTGCAGCAGCTTTATTGAGGCGCGATGCACATATCGTACAATTCACTCCTTTAAAGTGTACAGTTCAATGATTTTTGGCATATTTTTTAAAATTGTAAAACACATGCACGTAGAATTTGTCAATTTAACCGTTTTTAAGTATATAAATCAATGAGACTCATGGTTTCACTTGAAAATAATGTTGGCTTACTGCTACCCTAAATGAAAATAGGATGTCTTTATTGCCATTCTTACCCCCAGTGCTGGACTGACTGAAGTAGCAACACCTCTGTGCCTTTATGGTCCCCGCTTCAACTCTGAAGGCTCGCTGAGTTTCGCGTTTGGGTATGTTGGTTCTGACATAGAGGTATCATTTGGCTTATTCTTGGGATGCTATTTGAATTTTCAGTCATTCAGGGGCACATTTGGCTGATAGACCTAATAAGCGTAGCAAAAAATGCTTTGTATTTTATAGGATTTTTTTAGTTAAGCCTTTTCAGAATTAAGGCTATTCAGATAGACTTTGTGGAAATTAACCTGTTAGTAGCTGCAGTTGTGTTTATGAACATTGCTGGGGGGGAGGAAGGAGTACCTCCTCCGTGGCCACCTGCTCCTGGATGGCTGTCTCCCAAGAGGAGCACTGTCTCTGCAGGGAGCAGTTACTTTCCCTTGTGGCTGGCTGCCGTCCTCCAGCCTATAGAACTGGTTCAACAGAGGTTCAGTACCAACTTGAAAGATAAGAGGCTGGATCCTGATGAGTAGTTGCCCTTCAGTTGAGCATGGTGTCTTCCTACTATGAGGAATGTCCTAAAACGTTACAGGTAAAAAACGGCTACGTGTAAGTGTTTCCCATTTCTTTCCTGTTGTGTCAAGTATAACTTGTCCTGCTCACGGCAAGTGCTTGCCTGATTTGGAGGCCTGTTTGCTTCGCTGCCTATTGTTGGTGCGACACCATCGGTCCCTGAGCGTCAGCAGAGGCCTTGGTGTAAAATCATTCAAGGTAATAGAGCTCTCTTTCTAAAGTCTCTCCTCCTTATTTGATTAGGGTGCTCTTGGACCTACGTATAATTTAAGGCTTCCTTACAGCATTTTATTCCAGGGGATCCCTTTTATGCATGGGACCCCAGGGTTGGGGCCACCTGAATGCACTGTGATCAAGAACAATAGTTAGGGGGCGCCTGGGTGGCTTAGTCAGTTAAGCATCTGCTTTTGGCTCAGGTCATGGTTCCAGGGTCCTGGGATCAAGCCCTGTATCAGGTACCCTGCTCAGTGAGGAACCTGCTTCTCCCTCTGCCTCTGTCCCTCCCCCTTGAGTTCCCTCTCTCGCTGTCTCTCTGTCAAATAAAAGAAATAAAATCTTGGATGCCTGGGTTGCTCAGTGGGGTAAAGCCTCTGCCTTCGGCTCAGGTCATGATCTCAGGGTCCTGGGACTGAGGCCCGCATCTGGCTCTCTGCTCAGTAGGGAGCCTGCTTCCTCCTCTCTCTGCCTGCCTCTCTGTCTACTTGTGATCTCTCTCTCTCTCTGTCAAATAAATAAATAAATAAAATCTTAAAAAAAAAAAAAAAGAAAGAAAATCTTAAAAAAATAATTAGGGAACATCTTGGTAATTCTTAAAATTTTTGGAGAATTATCTATACAGATCATTTTTTTCTGCTATTTTAAACAGTGAAGGGCAGCAGTGCCCAATCCTTTTGATCTCGGGATCACTTCATACTCTTGAAAATTATTATGGGCCTCCTGGAGGAGGTCGTGTTTGTGTGGGTTGTATCTGCTGACATTTACCTTATCAGAAATGAAAAAGAAGGGGCACCTGGATGGCTCATTCGTTAAGTATTACCTTTGGCTCAGGTCATGATGCTAGGGTCCTGGGGTCAAGCCCTGCATCCGGCTCCCTGGTGGGAAGCCTGCTTCTCCCTCTCCCACTCTCCCTGCTTATGCTACCTCTCTCTCTATGTCTCTCCCTGCCAAATAAATAAAATCTTTAAAAAATATATTATGAGAAATGAGAAAGTCAATAAAAAAACAAAAAATTCATTTAAAAGTAATCATAAAACCATTACATGTTTTTATGAAAAATTTTATTTTCCACAATAAAATTATTTATGAGAAGAGTGTTTTATAGTTCCTCAAATGTCTTTAATGGTCTGTCATAGTAGAAGGCAATTGGATTCTCATATCTACTTTTGCATGCAATCTGGTGTGCTCTGTTGTTCTGGTTGAAGTATACAAAGAAAATCCAGCCTCACAGAGACACATATTTTAAAAAGGGAAGAGCATTTTAATAGCCTTTTCAGGTGATTGTGGATATTTTCATACTATGCTGAAAGTTGACAAGTGGTAGTTTCTTAAAAGAGAGCAGCAATGTGGAATCTGAAGGCACATCAATGAAATTTTTATCCCGACACTAAAATCCATCAGTCCACTTTATACTTGTAGTGTGCAAAGAATGGCATCTTTTACCTTGCATGATTTTGTAATATCCTGTATCGGTAATTGGGAAAATACTGGCTTTATTAAACTATGCAGGCAGGCCTTCAGATGTTGACACAAAGCTCACATGTATTGATATCAACAGCTGATCTCATTGGAAAAGTCTCACAGTGGTGGACATACATTTCCAAATTAGTAGTTCAGTGAAAATAGTTATGACTCCCTGGATCCCTGAAAGTCTTGGGGACCACCAGGATTTGCAGACCATATTTTGAGAACTGTCGGGGTGATGAAAAGAGCCTGAACAGGTGGATTCAGTTCTAGCTGTCCTGCTCACTTGCTGTGTGACCCCCCGAGCACATTACCCCCTGAATAATCAGTGTTTCTAAAGTTGTTGGTCGTGGTGTTTTAGTCTAGGAGTTAAATACTTGAAGCAGGAAAGGTGAAAAATGAATGAATTTAGAATATATAAATACCTGTCTTATTAATGCAGCCATATTTCATGTTTATAGTGGTTGTGTGTGTTCAAACTCTAGGCTCACGTGTGTGTGCACACACATGTGTGGGGGAGAGAGAGAAGGAGGGAGGGAATGTATGTTCATGTTTTAAAAATTGGTTGCTAGCCTCTATAATAATATATCTGTTTAACCTCATTCTTTTATTTATTTATTTTTTTAAGATTTTATTTATTTGACAGAAACACAGCCAGAGAGGGAACACAAGTAGGGGGAGTGAGAGAGGGAGAAGCAGGCTTCCTGCCGAGCAAGGGGCCCGATGCGGGACTCCATCCTGGGTCTCCGGGATCATGACCTGAGCCGAAGGCAGTCGCTTAACCAACTGAGCCACCCAGGCGCCCCTAACTTCATTCTTTTAAATGTAAAGAAAGAAAGAAAAGCCTAGTGATTTAGTAAGAACCTTGTTTTAAGATTGCATTTATTTGAGAGTGAGCAAGCATGAGTAGGGGGAGGAGCAGAGGGAAGAGGGGCAAGCAGACACACCGCTTAATGGGGAGCCTGATGTGGGGCTTGATCCAGGACCCCAAGATCGTGACCTGAGCTGATGCCAGATGCTTAACTGACTGAGCCATCCATGTGCCCCAAGAACTTGGTTTTAAGAAACCGGTGTATATTGAACTCGTGCTGCTTTGGTGCTACCTTTATAAGCGGGTGAGTGGAGTGTGGTCATAGTAGATGTCCCAGAAATTTCAAAATCATGTGTAACCAGTGGTTTTCATCTTGCTCAAAGCCTCTTCCATTTGCAGTGCACTGATACCAGGTTTATCTTCCAGTTCAGCTGCATCTTGGTAATTTGGGAAACATCTTTATTTCCTTAAAATGTATGAGCTGCTTACATTTTGAATTAATGGGAAACTGAATTGCACTTAATGAGACTTTGTGTTTTATCTTCCTAAAAGTACATATATTGCTGTATCTACTGCAGTAAAGAGCATAAGGGATTTTCGTATTATATGTGAATAGGAAGTTCATATACTTTGAGACCTTTTCTGGAGAATGCAGACCCTGTAGCCCCAGACATCATGGCCTGAAGGGTGATGTGGAGTAGTTTCTGGGGATTTTCCTGTCTTCCCCTCCTATCCATAGGGAGAGAGCCATCCATAAGACCAAGCAAGCATGACCAAACCAGACTTAAGTCCTTTCTACTCTCTTCTCTCATTAGCTCATTGTCTAACCAGGAATGAGTCATTTACCTCATCCGGACCTCTGCTTTCCCATCCTCTACTAAGGAAGTTTGGTGATGATTCTCCTCCCATCCTCCCCGGTCCTGACAGTCTGCGAAGTTGGTGACACAGGAACACAGAGGCACAGCTTAGTGGTGGCTCGCTGGGCAGTCCCAGGTGAGCTCCAGGCTTCCTTGGTCTCGTGTGTTTCTAACAAGAGTATGATTTTCATGCCACTCGCTGAAGTCTGCCCCTGGAAGTTTCTATTTCTCCTCTTCTTCTTTGGCCTCTCTTCTTTTGATGGAGTCATCTCATGTAGTCTCATGAGGCATTATTTACATTTTTCCTTTTGTCCCCATCTCACTGCCAGTTTCCAAGAACATTGAGGGCTTCTGTGGAAGCTGATCTGACATTCCTGGTTCAGAGCATTTGAGCATTGGCTGAGGAGAGACTGACAGATCTTTTTTTCCCCTTTTTGAAATGAAACGCTTCTCACATGTGCATGTCATCCTAGCACAGGGGCCCTGTGTATCTTCTCTGTATCGTTCCAATTTTAGTATACGTGCTGCCGAAGCGAGCATGAGACTGACAGATTTACCTCCATTCCCACTCTTGGCCTGATGGATGGCCTCTTCCGAAAGGTTGATGAAACTTGGCAGATTCACAGAAGTTGAGTGCCCAGAGTACGAGGCAGCTGGATTGATTAGCCTGCAAACACGCCCTCCGAAAAACTAGTCCAGCAGCATGGATAAGTCCTAGAGACCTTGGAAGCTTTCATGCAATCAAATATTTATAAACAGCTCAAGTGGAAGAGGTACAACAAAACTGTTCCCGTGACTTGCCACCTATTAAGACTGAAAGCCTTGGATTTTCTTGACCTTTTCCTTCTTTTGGAAAGTGGCCTCTTTGAGATAAAGTTGGAGTCCACTGGGCGGTCAGTGACCTTTGGCCTGGATACATGTGGAGCCTAATGTTTGCTCCCTGTGGGGGTATCTGCACTCTAACAGGAATGTGTAGGGAAGGTTCTGGAGCTGTAAATGTGAGTTATGATTGATTGACCTACTCAACGTTTTCCTTCCTGTCTCTTCCGAGAAGAGCCGAACTGCAATTAAGCCTGGGCGCACATAGGCAGATTAAAATAGTCAGGAATCTTTCTATCTTGGGTCAGAGCACCTTGGCAGCCGTCACTATAGAGTTGACTGCCCAACTGGTCAGTTTATTCCTAGCTTTGATTCCGGAAACAGAGTTGGAGAAGCCAGGTGTTTGAAGATGTTTTGAGGGAAAAAAAAAAAAAATGTTGGCCTTAGGGGAAGGAGGCAAAAAGTCAGGATCACTTACAATATTTGTTTCTAGGGCCTGTGATTCTTTTCTTTCTTTCCAGCTGTCTTTCTGGTTTACTCCTTGCTCTGTTCCCACCGTGGCCAGGTCCTTTTGTCCATGGGGATATCTAAAACAGCAGCATGAGCCCGAGTTCCTGCTCTTCTGTCATGCCCCTGGCATCCTGGCCCGCTTTCCCCAAATCCACAACTTTCCTCATGTCACTTGCCTGCCCAAGAATCATAATGGCTTTATGGGGACCGCTGTATGGAGATCGAACTCTGCTTGGTTTCTGAGATGTCCATGATTCATTTGGGCCAATATGATTTCCCTCTCCTACCATTGTGACCCTTCACCTCCAGTCAGGCTTAGCCTCCACCCTGCCCCCTCCCCTTGCCTCCAGCTGGTCCTGCCTCAATCTTTGCTCTGACGCCAGACTAGAAGGAACCTGGCTATCCATGTCCTACTCATCTTCCCAAGCTCCCTTTTTTCATTTTCTGCAGCTGCTAGTTACTGTTTGCTTTGCCCAATTCTCTCTGCAGTTGTGGTTTCCCCCAGTATTCCACCAACCCCCCCATATTACCACTTAGCGGTCCAAGAATATTTGGGTACCCACTTTGCAGAGTAGTGTACCACATCTTGGGGAGAATTTAGCAGCGAGGATGGAAATAGTAGCTACAGTTCATTGCATACAAAGTATATGGCAGGTGCTGTCTCTTAATAGATATTACGTCTAATCTTCACAAGCACCCCGAGAGTTAAATGGTTTTTGTTTTTCTCCCCCCCCCTTTTTTTTTTTAATAAATGAGATAACAGAAGCCTGTGATTCCGATGTCCCTAGTGGAGCAGCTAGAATTCAAGATGAGGTCTGGCTTCCCCCAAAGCCTTGTCTTTATGACCCTGCTGTGGAAATAGTTTTTCCCTTAAAGGTGTGTTTACAATCAAACAGCAAAGACAAGTGCCTGACTGTTGCTTTTCTGCCTTCCTCTCTCACTAAACTGCAACTTACTTACACTGGACCAAGGGGTAGAAATTGGCATTTCATTTCAGCTGTTTGATCTTTGGATGGGCTTGGACACAGCCGAGCATAAAAAGAATAAATCTAGCAGCTGAATCACACTGAGCAGAGTAGAAAGGGGCCAGGTAGTAGGGAAGCTAGTGGAAAGCTATGCTAAGAGCCAACAAGAGACCTGAAATCAGTCTTGACAGACTAGGGGGAAATGGTATAGTCAAGGTAGGGTTAACAGATGTCAGCATGTAAGTTACTGTGCAGGAGAAGAAGGAGTTAAAAAGAAGAAGAAGACTGGTTTATGCACCTGAGAGATTGGTGTTGCCATTAACAGAAGTGGGGAAGCGTGAAGGAGGGAGGCTGTCAGGGGAAATTAGTTCCATTTGCCACCCACGTGGCGTTCAGGCAGCGGTCTATCAAGAGACACGTCCGCCAAGAAGCTACAAGTGCGGTCCTGCAGCCGAACTGAACTGAGTCCCCCATGGTAGTTTCCTGGCTGGAGAGAAAACAGGAACCCTGCGTTTGTAACACCTCGGAGTGGAAAGCACTCGGAGTCCATCTGCTGATGTGCCATTGGACAAAATGGGGCACGCACACAACAGAATATTATGTGGCCGTGAGCAGGAATGCTGCATGCTACCACATGATGGGCCTTGGAAACGTCACACTAAGTGAGGAAGCCGTTTCACCCCCAACCCAAAATGCCATAGATTGTATGATTCATTTACACGAAATGTCTAAAATAGGTGATTCCATAGAAACAGCAGATTACTGGTTGCCAGAGGCTGGGAGATGGAAGAATACCAGTGAGTCTGGAGGAATCAGAATGTTCTGGAATGCAGTGATGGTGACACACAACCTCACAAATACACTAAGAACCATTAAATGGTACACTTAAAAAGGGTGAATTCTATGGTATATGAATTATATCTTCAAAAAAAAAATGGAAGGAAAAAAGTACCTCAGAGATCGCCTACTTTGTTCCCCTCCTGAGCGATTCAAGGCTTTCATCTGTCCCCTGCTTCTCCTTAAACATGCGGCATGTACGCTCCTGAAACATGCACGCTCCTGCCACAGCAAACGCGCTGTCCGTACACCTCAGAGGGTTGTGTTGATGAAATAAGAAGGAATAAAGCATGAGGTACTGAGCACAGAGTCAACACTTGATCTATGGCAAGCATTATTTTCTTTCTTCTCGCCTGCCTTTACAACATGGAATCCTAGGAAGAGTTCAATCACTACATACATGTATTTGGTCATCCAACAGCCTGAAGAGCCTGCAGCTCCAAGTGGAAGCTGAGTCCCCCATGGTAGTTTCCATTATTCGTTGGAATAATCCGTGAAAACATAAGGTTGGTTAGTGATCTTGTTTAAGAATCTTGATGGGGTTTCCTGATGCTTTGACTGCCAGTGAGGTCATCTGGCTCGCAAGCTCGTTTTCCCCTTCATGAAGCATGCACCCCCTGTGGCCAGAGATCTGAGGCACTGCTGGATGGGGACGACACCACGTGACCGCCCATCAAGATGGGAGGAGAGCTCTGTGTTTAGTTTCAACGTTTCACCCCCGACCCAAAATGCCAATGATGCAGTGAGAGTAAGAGTAGTCTTAGTAGAGTAAGAGTTGTAAGAGTGTCTAAGAGTGAGAGTAGTCTTTGCTGAACATAAGGCAGCTGACCCAAACCTTCCTAACAGCCCTCTGCTTTTTGGTAACTAAAATATAGAAACAAACCTAGTTGGTAAAGGGAGTAGAAAGTGATGAGTTGCTTCCTAGATCCTTATCCTGATCTCAGATTTTTTTCTCCCGGTTTTGTCTAAGGTCAGGTAAATACGATGAAATGACATGGCACCAAAACCTCAGGCAGGAGACAGTTTATTTAGGTTCAATCATCTAGAAGATTGGGACACCTTTTATAAGCCATTTGTTATATGATGCTAGTCCAGTACAGCCCTCCCTGGTGGTATCTGAAGATGTCTGGGTAATCTCTTGGATTGCTTCATAAAACACTGTAATAAAACGCAATAGGAGAAGCCCTCAATAGCTTTGCACCAAGGGATGTCCCTCCCTCTTCTCATTCCCTCTGCTTCCTACTCTCCACCCCCCAACCCACTCGCGTTCCTGGGCAGCTGGAACCATGGAACACCAGGTTTCTTTCCAGAGAAACAAAACAACGAAAATGTCCCCACCTGCTTTTTGAACTGGTCAGTTGGTGTCCAGATGTCAGCAGTGTGGAGTGCTTTTCCTAATTAATGTTTTAACCTCCTCCCTATTTATTCAGCTAGGTTGGATATACTCTATTAAATGGAACTCTGCGGATGGGAAAATAGATCTGAATTTCGCTTCTCTGGAGACATCATATTTCATATTATCTGAGGTTAGTGTTTTGCTAGGATATTAACGAGCTTGTTTGCCTGCTGGGGAAGTCATTGCTTCTTCCTTCGACCGCCAAGTGAACAGTTTTGAATGAACTTGGAAACCAAGCTTAATTTCTTGACTACTCCTCTGTCTTTGAATCTCATTCTCTGTTCCTTGCCATTGTAGATCATTTGGTGCTATCCGTCCATTTCCTCTGACCCCTGCCACTGACAATAGGATTAAAGCCTCCACTCTGTTGCTTTTCATTTCCTTCAAATTATTGCTGATTATGTGTGCTGTATTTTCTTTATTTAGACCCAAGGTATAATTAAGGAAGAGAGCTGGACAAAAGAGTCTATTCTTTTCTGTCATTCACCATGGTGTTGAGTGGAAAATGCTGTCCAGCTCTTCGGGTAAGATCCCAGCTGGTCCATGTCTTTTGTGACAGTCCGAGGAGGGAAGGTGCCTAGCTACGCACATCTAGACGTGCGGTGGTACTTGTTTTCCTTACTTGGTGTTTAATGAGATTCTTCAGATACTGTTATTTTGAAGTACTTCTTCTTTTTCATCTAACATTCATTAAATGTCAACCATGTCCTCATTTGTACACGAGGAATAGTATAGTTCTGTCTGGCTAAGAATCTAGAATGCTTGCGGGTTTAATTTCAATGCTGGTGACTAAAAAAATAGATCTCGTGGACAGGGTATGTCATCCTAGGGTATATTTTCTAAATATTTTCTATGAGTGTAATACACATTAGACCCTGTCCCTAGGAGAGACATATAAATAAAACAAGGCACAAGGAGAGAACTAGGAATAAAATACACTGGGA
Source organism: Spilogale gracilis (assembly GCA_004023965.1). Classification (NCBI taxonomy): domain Eukaryota; kingdom Metazoa; phylum Chordata; class Mammalia; order Carnivora; family Mephitidae; genus Spilogale; species Spilogale gracilis. The sequence continues at coordinate 12,942 of PITA01008633.1, read as the reverse complement.
CTTACTTTAAAAGTCAGATTGATCTAAAAGTGAGATTAAATTTTTGCTCTTGTTTCGAGTGATTGGTTGAATTTTCTAGCTATTTTGGGTTTTGGTCTTACCAGTGTTTTCCATTGGCCCAAGGCAAATGGGTGGCTTGGCCCAGTTGCAAGGAGCACAGGTGTGGACTGCAGCTCAATCAAGCGGCATAGCTTTGTTCCATTGAACGCTTTGTTCCTTGGGTTCTATATGTATTGCATCACGGCTGGCTCAATCTATAGAGCTAGCAACTCTTGATCTCAGGGTGGTGAGCTCAAGCCCCACATTGGGCATGGAGCATACTTAACATAAAAATGAATGAATGAACAACCGAATGAATGAATGAAAATAGATAGGTATTACATCAGGATGGCAGAGTGCTTATTAAGGTAGAACTAGTAGAAGCGGAATTTTCTGGTTTAAAAATCAGAAAATACAGCTTGAAGGCTCATCGTTTACTACTTGGATGGCATTCCCATCTTTGAAATGGGGATAACACCACAAGTCACAAGCCACAGGGCTGTGATGAGGAATGTGTATCTCTGATGGCAGCAGCAGCAGGATCACATTATAAACTATGAAGTGGGGTGCAAGTGTCCTTCGTTAGAGTGGTAGGGAGATTGCCCAGGGACCTACGTAATAACAGAATTGAAAGATATGTATCTTGAGAATACTTTAATTTTTGTTTTTTTGTGAGTAGGGCAACAATGTTAACTTGAGTTAAGGGGGTGAGGGGGCTTTCCGAGGGCAAGAACCACATCTCCTAGTACCTGCCTTCCGGGCAGCTAGGACAGGGGCTGGCAACCAGCAGCTGGTGAGCAGAATAGTCGCGAAACCCACTGAGGACTGAAAACACCCCTGCAGTAACTCTATTATGAGACAAACTTTCTCCTCTCTGCCCCCATCCACTTTTTTATCCAACTATACATAAAGCAGATCCCCCCAGGAGCACGAGCCAATAGAAACCTTTTGTCCCTGGGGGTTAGGAGAGAGGAGACCTACAGTCTAGGTTATTATATTTCTAAATATTTATGTATAGGTATTTTTGCTCAGGTCTGCTTTTGCCCCCCCCCACACTTTTTTTTCAGTTTAGTTTCTCTATTTCTGTTTCCCCGCCAGATTTTAAAGTTAACTATATCACCTCTCCAGTCTCCCTATTTAGCATTGGAAAAGCAGGGCACTCCATCAGACTGGGGGGAGGGGACAGGGAGGGACAACTTGGAATCGATTTGTATTCCAAAGAACAGGGTATTACGGTGCAGTGCAGTGCTGAGATTCACCGAAGTGCTTAATGCTTAAAAATGCATGAAGAAAACCATCCTTCCTCTAGCAGGTGGTTCAGTCTGACTCCAAGGCATAAAAGCCGTAGATATATGGAGATACTTTTTCATTTTTCTCTACTCACTATTTTCCTTCCTGAACGTGTATGCATGTGTGCACATTATAAGCAGTCATTTAAAAAACAAGCACGACGTTCGTTCATCTATTCAAATTGGTTTTATTTGGAAACTATCTTCCTGTCTTGTAAATAGATTTCCTTCTTTAACAAGGCCATTAATGCTATTTACCTAGTAACACTTGAGTGTATCAATAATATTAATTTTGTCAATAGAGCATTTAAGTGATTATTGCATTTTCTAATATTAAGTATCCTTACTGCATTTAAGGAAAAGTGCCCATGCATCTAAAGAGAAAAGCCTAAACACATAAGGTACAGGTTTACTTTCAACAATAGAAGTTACATTTCTCTAAAGATTGACTTTTTTTTTTTTTTTTTTTTTTTTGCCTCGGGCCAAGAAGACAGACTGAGAATCCAAGAATTTAGAGATGGAAGGTACCTCATTCAACCGCCTAATCCAATGCTGGAATCCCTTTTCTGGCAATCCTGGCAGATGGCCATCCATCTGCTTGTATACTTCCAATGCTGGGGAGCTCATTATTTCCTGAGGCAACTCATAAATTCTTTCTTATTTGAGCTAAAATCGGCCTGTAACTTCTATCCATTGGTCTTGGTTGTAGAGCAAATAGTGAAGATCTTCAGTGTTTGAAGACAGCTACCACATCTTCCTTTAGTATTTTTTAAATTAAGATAACTGGGTGCCTGGGGGGCTCAATGTGTTAAAGCCTCTGCCTTCGGCTCGGGTCATGATCTCAGGGTCTTGGGATCTAGGCCCGCATCAGGCTTTCTGCTCAGCAGGGAGCCTGCTTCCTCCTCTGTCTCTCTGCCGACTTGTGATCTCTCTCTGTCAAATAAATAAATAAAATCTTTAAAAAAAAATAAATTAAGATAACTGGATGCTTCTAAATTAAGACGTTCACCTGGAATCTGGAAGAGGAAGGATATAAACAGCTGAGGGTTAAACCATGCAGTACCCAATACAAAACTTCTGCTACAAAGCAACCAATAGTGGTTATGCATCTCTTCTCTCTGCAAACTTGGCCATGGCCCCCTGCGGAGTACAGTTCCCAAACATAACTCATCCCTCATTTAGCTAAGAGTAGTAAGAAATCTGTCCTGGGTGAATAGAAATCCTACTATCTTATTCTTTTTACTATTCTGAATTCCTTCAGAGGGCACAAGCTCCTCAAAATTGCTGTAAGATAAAATGTAAAGGTTTTCCTTTAGAAGGGAAAATTAAATGCACCAGAACATAAATTTTTGAAAGGAAGAAACTGTGTCCAGTTTTTCTTTCTGTCCCCCTAAATGCCTAATACCATTCCTGGATGGAAGCTGCCTGCTGATTTATTGTTTTATTGAGCTGAAAAAGAGAACTAGCCAACATTATGTTGAAATATACATGTATTTGGGAATGCACACACAGACATCCATCTATCTATCTACCTATCTATCTGTAGAGAGATATATACACATACATATGCACACATTTTTTTTACCTTTATACTATCCTGGGGTCATTTCATAATAATTCGTAGGAAGGCTTAATGCCACAGGCAGGCAGAAGTGTTCTCTGGATAAGCTGTAAACCCCAACCACCCGGGGTGAAAAGTGGCTTCTTATTTATTTACTTATTTACTTATTTTGGCATCTTAAATATTTTTTAAATATTTTATTTATTTGAGAGCTCATGCGCGTGTGCCAGAGAGGCAGGGGGCAGAGGAAGAGGGGATGAGAATCCCAAGCAGATTCCCCGCTGAGCACAGAGCTGGATGCAGGGTGATCCTGGGACTCTGAGATCAAGCCCCAGGCTGTGACCAAGAGCCAGACACCCAACGGACTGCAGCAGCCCGGGCGCCCCATGGCATCTTATTCTTGTATCCTGAGGCGGTTGCACTGCAAAGGCAGACCCTCTCCTGTGTCCCCCTCCCACTGCTAAAGCGATCGCACTTGGCTACGCCCCCTGTTCCTCATTGCCCCTCGCTCTTCCTCCGGCTCAACTGTAGAGCTTCTCCAGTAGCTCTTGTGTGAAAGGGTGAGAAAACATACAACTTCTTTTGTCGTTGCTTAGCACTTCCCGCAATTCGACTGAAGTGGGCTTATCCTTTTCCTGTAGAGGTCTCTGCCCGGTGGCCTTCATGCAGGGTGCTTCCCTCCTGGAGCCCGAAGCCCTGGGTTTTAACCCAGCGGTGCTACTTCCTTCCTGTGGGGTTTGTACCTATTACACGCAGTCGTGAAACCCGCCTAGACCGTGAGCTCAGATGAGGAAAGGGTGTGGAAGCAGAAAGCCCACCACAAGGAAGATGGTGCATGTCCCTCGTGTCTTGGCCCCAGTTCCCAGCCTTGACGGTGCAGGTGAGCGCCAGGCCCCGTGCCCACACGGGTGCAGCCACAGCGTAGGTCTATAGAGGATCAGCCAGAGCCTACCGGTGCATCCGCAAGCCCATGCACGCTGAAGACCCTCGGTCCCAACGCTGCAATCGCCATGAACCCCAGGTAGCTGCTGCTGGCCTCCGCCCCCACCCAGTCCGCCAGTCTAGACCGTGACCATGCAGTGGAGTTCACTGTATGGGAAAGATCGCACAGAAAATACCCGATACCAGAATGCACCAGAACTGTGACAAGAGATGATATTTTTTTATTTGAACCCCAAGAGGCCAAGTCCTGGATTTCTCTTGTTTTCTATTTAGTCTCCAGGGCCTGACACATAATAGGCACCAAAGATTTCTCGAAGAAGAATAAATTGCCATGATGGCTTATCTCCTCTGCAGAGTAGTAAATGGAAACTGAGGCACAGGGTGGGGACGAATTAGGTTCTCAGGATGGGAGCAGAACAGGCCTATAGAAAGAGGGGCAGTTGTATTCTGATCAAGGAGGATCCCAGTTTTCACTGTAATTTCAGTGTGAGCAGAATCCTGTATGCCTAGACTAATAAAATGGAGATAAGAGAAGTTGGGGGAAGGGAGCTGCATTAGAACACAGTCGTCAAGGGGAGGTGGGGCTTCTCCGCGGGAGACATAATCTTTGTAGTCAGCGAGGCTGAGCGGGGCGCTGCCTGGGGTCTGGGGGCCGTGCACACAGAAAGCCACAGGCGCCCGGACCTGCTCTCTGCCAACACGGCCACAATGTCATTAAGCAAAACCACTGCTTAGTGCCTCCTTTAAGGCAAGAGCAAAAATCAGAGTAAAATCAAAGAACAATTGTCTTTCTCATTACAGTTCTGCTTCTCAGCTGGCTCTGTTAGACATTATCTTTCAGGAATGAACCATGTATCCCTCAAACAGGTGGCAGGAGAGACAGAGAATTATTTCATTTAATCTAGACTTGGAGTATGGTCCTCCAGTGGGGTTTGCTGCATTTAACACAGTGGGCTGATAAGGATGTAGGCTCAGGTTCTTGCTGTCTTCAACCTCAAGGCCCTCAAGATGAACCCTACATTCAGCTTGGGTTTGAAAAGGCTTCAAGCTTCATGGGCACCAATGGTTTACACTGCCCGTCAGGAAATCTCATCTGGCTCACTGAGACCTATGACAGAAGCAAATTCTATTTGCCAGAACAGCAGATCTTACTAACCCCTACTTCATGTCGGTTCATTCATTCAGCACATTTACTGAGCACCTACTATCCCAGGCATTCTGCTGTAAATAGAGATTTTTTTTTTTTTTTAGTCCGTGCTCTCATTATGAACTTGTGATTAACCTTCAAAGTGATCTTCGCAAAAGAGGTGGCAGGTAAATTTAAAAACAACCATTCTGCTCTGTGGATATACCTGAGGAAAATACAAAGAAGGGACAAGCTAAAAGTAAATACAGGGGAACAAGTCTGTAGTCTGAAGTGCACGCGGACATGAATCGAGTTAGTAACCATAACCTCTACTAAATGCAAGAGAATTCTAGAGAGAGGGGTAATTAATTCTGCTGGGAAGGGACCAGACAGCAGGGGAGGAGCAACTTCTTGTAGGAGATTCTTAAACTGAGTTTTGTGTACCTGTGTGTGTGGCGGGGGGAGGGGGTTGAGGGCTCCCGACTGAAACCGATGTATTAACATTCACAGAATGTGCACAGAGCATAAAACAGGAGGACCAGGGAACTAACTGTGGGCAAGCTGGCATTGATGGAGTACGGGGGGGGGGGGTCAATGGTGGGAGACGGGTGAGCTGACGGGCTGAGGCATGTTGACTCGGTTTTACTTTATAGGCCACGTGGGGTCATGAAAGGGGTTTAAGCTGCCGAGCTAAGCAGTCATGCTCGTTTTAGATCCATCACTTGGGCAGCCACTTGTGGGGTGTTAGGGGGCCAGTCTAAAGGCAGGGACATCTGTTAGAGACTGCTGCTACGAGCTGGTGACACAGGGATGGCATGTCCCATGAAGTCAAGCATGCACAAGCCAGCTGGTCATTGGGGGCCTTGGTTAGGCCTACTGATGCAGTGGGTTCATTAGGCACTTGTGATAAGGCTTCACGGGGACCTTTGGAAAAGACAGTGGGTAAATTTAAGATCACGTATTCTCACTGAAAAAATAAATTATTAAAAAAAAAACATTCTAATGAGTTGAAAAAAAAAAAGGATCACGTATTCTTTGTAGATCTACCTGATGCAACACAAAGGAGGAAGAAGCTATCAATAAATGCACAAGAACAGTCCTTCCTGTGGACCCCAGTCCCCCAAGAACTCAGAAACATGAGACTTCACCACAGCACGCGGGCACCACGGAAACCTGGCTGGGAGGGATGCTTCAGTTGAGAAGTTCTAGTGGGGGCAGCCCCATTTCCAAGCTCTTCGAGAATCCCCCAAATGGTCTGGACTGACCTCTGCAGCCTATCTCCATCCCCAGCTGAGTGGGGGAACTTAGTTTTCTGGAATCAAATTCTGATGGACCAGTGGCACTGATGTTCGGGAGGAAAGAGAGTGGGGAGCAGGTAATGAGCACTCAAGACAGCTCATTAGCTGGTGGCAGAAAGAAGAGTGGTTGTCCCTTCGCAAACCCCAGGGCGGGCTCCTAGTGGACTTCTCCGGCTCTGCCACCCACCCTCTGACTTGTACAGGGCCCCTTGCTTCTAGGCTTAGAGGACTGAGGAGAAGACAGAATCATCCTTGTAGGAAGGGGGGAAATGAGGTCCTCATTAGGTCCCAAGCCCAAGTGACCTCAGACTCATCAGCAATCTCTCCGACCTTGTCAAAAGCTCCTTCCTACCTCCTTGGTTAATAGGATGAGCTCACCAGGCAAAAGCACAAGAGTTTCACAGTTGGAAGTGGCTTTAGAGATTATTTAGTTTGTTCTTCTGGTGTTTAGAAATGTGGAAATGGAAGTGGAGGGTCCTGAGGTCTCCTGCCCAGGATCCCAGGGATGCCCCTCCCTTGTACTTCCTGCTTGGCTCAGTGCAGCCCTTCTGCCCATTTGGCAAATGACACCCAGCCTGCGGGACTAGAGCTGGAATTGAAACTTGTTTTTTTTTTGTTTGTTTTTTGTTTTTAAGATTTTATTTATTTATTTGACAGAGAGATCCCAAATAGGCAGAGAGGCAGGCAGAGAGGCTAAGCAGAGAGCGGGATGTGGGCCTTGATCCCAGGACCCTGAGATCATGACCTGAGCTGAAGGCAGAGGCCACCCTCTGAGCCACCCAGGCGCCGGGAACTTAGTTCTGTATAGCCTCTTCACCCCTGTGGTTTGCTTTACAGGCTTCCTCCTCTGCAGAATGGGGCTAGTGTCACCTTGGGAAGCTGATGTGATGGTGACTGGACAGACAGTGTGTACCTGCTATCCTTGTGGTACACAGTAGGTGCTAAATAATGTCCTCCCCAGGGAGCGGGCGCCCGTCCAGCGTGAGGGGGTGGAGGATGGGAGGTTGTGAGCCACACGGTGCCTGGGTGGCAGGGAAGTGGCAAGGGCCAGGCGGCCAACCCTCCCTGGAAGTGCAATGCCAACCAGTATTCTCTCCCTTCCAGCCCAAGACCCAACCACTGCGGCTGAGAACAAGCCGTTCACCGAGTATCCCACCAGGCTGTGGGTGCGGGGACCTCAGCCCCGAGGACCGGAGGGCTTTGCGATCAGTTTGGGGAGTCAGCCCAAGGCCAATGTGTGTTGTGGGAAAGAGGAACTAATGTTTGCGGACCTCCCATGGCCTTGGACCTTCTCCAGCCTCCTTCCGAGGGCAGCTGCTCTGTAGCAAACCGAGCCCTGATCGCGTATCCTACGGCTTGGTTGCCCTCCTAGTCCTGTCTCTCGCTACCTCGCTCACTTGGGGCCCTGGGCTCTGGGCTGGACTGTGTGCCTTTCAGAGCCTTGGGGTCCTCATCCGTAACACGAGGAGACAGCTCCTCCCAGACGTTTGTGCTCATCAAACAGCGCCCTGAAACTACAAGACCGGCCCGGGGTCTCTCCGGCTTCCTGGTACTATTCGCTCTTCCGTCTCTGCACGAAACCTCCAGCTCCCCATCTTCGCCACCGCGGGGCCGCAGTCTCCGGCAGCCCCGCACGCTCGTCGCCCGCGCGGTTCCCCAAAGCCCCACCAGGGGGCGCCCTTTGCCCGCCGAAGCCGGCCGGGCTGTAACTCCGGGGGCCGGGGCGGACTGCCCCCTCGCGCGGGGCGGTGGAGGGTGCGGGCTGCGCCGGGGTGCCCCCCACCGCCTCGAGGGCGCTACACTGCAGCGCCCGCCCCTCGTCCCGCGGCCGCCCGGCTGCGTGCGCCTCTCGCGCCCCGGCTCCGCGCCTCCCGCTCGGCCTGGGCCCCGGCCCCCCGGGGCGGCGACAAGTTTGCCCCCGGCCGCCCGGCCCCGCTGCCGCCCCGGTCCTCCTGCGCCTCGGTTCCGGGGTGCGCCGGGCGAGGCCCCGAGCCCGCGCCCGGGGCGTGCGGGCTGCTTGGCCACCCGGCCCCGAAGGGGCGCCCCCCCGGCCGGCGTGAGCGGGCCGTCGCAGTTCCGGCGCTGGCCGCCGGGCGGCGCCTCGCGCCTCGGCCGCGCTCCTCCCGCGCTGCCCGCTCCCCGCTAGCTCGCGGCCGGACACAGACTGCCTTCAGCTGCCGGCGGATCGCGCTGGGGCCGCCGCGGCTGCTGCGGAAGCAGGGAAAACCGGAAAACAACAGCCCGGCGGCCCGGCCCCAGCTCAGCCCCCGGAGTGCGGAGCCGCCCAGGTAAGGGCAGGGCCCGCAGCGGCGTCCCTAGCCCGCCCCTTGGGCTGCCCCCCGCGCCTCTCGCGTCCCGGCCGCGCGGGCCCCGCGCGCGCCCCCTCCCGTGCCGGTCCCCCAGACTTCTGACGTCTCTGCCTCTCCGTCCCCCCGGGGCCGCTGCCCCGCACCCTTCCCCGCCCCCCGCCCCCACCGCCTCTCCCGCGCCCTGCCTCCTCTCTCCCGCCTTCAGCCCGTCGGTCCCCTGCGCTCGGATCCCTGCGTCTCTCGGGCTCTGGACCCCCATCGCTCCGCTCCCGTAGTTCCTCCAGTCTCCATCCCCGTCTCCCTCCCTCCGCAGCCCTTCCCCGGGCTCGCGATCCTCCCGCGCCGGTCCTCCCCTTCCCCTGTGCAACTCCCAGCCCTGCCTCTGCCGGGATGCCGGCCCCTGCCCGCCGCCGGCGCGCTCCCCTAGCCGCCGTCACCCTCGCTTCCCGCCCGGCCCCGGCTGCTCTGCCCCATCCCCGCGCAGCCCGGGAGCCCATGAGGCCCCCTCCCCCTTTGCTCGCTGCCATCTGCCTCCGCTGCCCCCTGCCCCTGCGCTGGACTCCGGCCACCACCACACCCCCACCCTCCACGCCGGGCTGGCTTCGGGGGACCGGCGTCCTATCAGAAATGACCCTCTTTCCATGGACTAATGAGGCTCCCACCCATCTCACCCTAGTTCACCCGAGTGGGAAGTGAGGGAGAAACTCTGGAGACCTGCATTTGGGCGTGTGATGGGGGAGGGGGCTGAGAAGGAGAGGGGGAGGGGAGCTGATTGAGATTCTCTCCAGTGAGGACTGGCAGAGCGGTGAGCCGCTCAGACCTGGCCAGGGTGGAGGGCCGGCTTGCGACAGCTGGGACAGGGGTTTCGGGGCACTGGAGAGCACCTGTGTCTCTTTCCCTGGCTCCCTGGAGCTGAAGAAAGTGAGAGAGGAGGAGCCGGAGCCCGCGGAGAGTTGGCCAGTGGGCGGGGGAGACGGCAGTGGGGGGCTGGGCCGGGGCCCTCTCGCTGGCCTGCCAGCCTGGCAGTGGTGGGGCGCTGCGGCCGAAGCTTCTCCCCGGCTGGACCTTTGGCTGTACAGCTCTTGGCATCTCTACTTTATGCTGCCATCTTCCTCCCGGTGCTGTTGTCTGGTGATGCCACGAGGTGCCACCTCCCTGCCTCCCTCCAGTGGCTCTCCTGGGCATGTCTCCCAAGGGCCTGGGTTGTCTGGAAAGAAGAGGGGAGCTCTGGGCATGGCCGGGGCCCCTCTGAGACCAGACCAAGTGGTCCTGGGGACTGGCCAGGAACAGAGAACTACCTTCACTTAAGCTCCCTGTGGGTCACCTGGGTGACAGTGACACTTCCAGGAGCATTCACCAACAGCATGGCATCCCATGGGATGGAGGCTGTCTGGGTTGGCAGTGGGCCTCTGAGAGGGCAGTGTGGTCCCACTTTGCCCCCCCCCCCAGTGTCTGTGCTCCTGTGATCTGGCTGGGGGTGCCTGGGGAGGTCAGCTGGTTCCGCTCCCCCTCCCCCCATAGCTGGGGAAGGAAGCCCCAGGAACTCCACTGGGCGTCATCAGGCTGGTTGTATTTGCTGAAGCTGCAGCCCCTGCCTCCTCATTAATCAGCTTTATTATTTTCCTCACTGGCTGGATGTGTTCCTCAAGGTCGTGACCCTTTGGAGAGTTAATCTAATATGCACACATTACAGTGTCTGGGTTTGTTTAATTTTCCGTATTTTGTTCATTTCTTGTGGAGCGAGCCTTCCGTGGGGAGCTGTGGCCCAGGCTTGCCCAGCAGCCTCCTGCCCGCCTGGCTAGCTCTGTCCCCTAGCCCTCCTCTGGACCTGCCACCTGAGACCAGAGGCAAGGCTGTTCCCCGGCACTCTTGGCAGTGCCTGGTGGGAACAGAGGGTAGTGAGTGGAGGGACACTGGGGAGGACATTCTGGTTTTTCTTTGCCCTCCAGCCCCAGGCATCTTGATCATTGGCTGACATTTTCATCAGCACCAAAGTTCTTCGCAGAGACTGGGTCTGTGTCTGCGTCTCGCTTTCCAGTTTGGCTTTCCTCGAGGACGGAGAGGGAACTCTGGTGGAGTGGGAGAGAAGTAGAGACCCTCACTAGGGGATGCGGAGGGCTCCTGGAGAGCGGGTCTGAGCCAGACCCAGATGGAAGGAAGGAGGAAGGGCAGGAGGACCTGTCCTGGGCTAGGGGAGACACTGCTGGAAAAGCAGAGGGGGGGGCAGGGGCGGGTGGTTGTGTGACTGGTGCGGGGCGCACGTGGCAGGGAGTGTGTGGGAAGAAAGCCTCTGCCACTACTTCTGCAGAGTACGAATCCCTTATGTGTGTGATGAGCGCTGCAGTTTTCCAAATGCTTTTTAGGAGAATTACTTCATCTGATTTCTACGAGGGCCCTACAAGCATTTCACTTGCACTGTCGCCCTCTAAGGAGGTATCACTGGTCCCCTAGACTCTGAGACACAGAGCTTAGGTGACCTGCCCAAGGCTCTGCGGCTGCACGGGAGGCCTGTGGACTCCCCATCCAGTGCTCTGGTGCTGCTACTTGTTGCTGGTGAGGGTCTCTGTTGCACCGCCCTCCCTCTCCCCAACCGGGGCTTCAGTTCATCTTCACCTTCTCCCGGGCCAGCTGCACACTTTCCCCTCCCCGTGGGGCTGGCTGGTGGGCCTTGGTCCCGCCCCTGGTCTTGGATCTGGCTAATTCTTGGCTCTGCATTCTCAGCCCCTTGACTGGTGACTACAGCATGTGTGGGGCGGAGGTGGGGGGGGGGAGAGGATGCCCCCCCAGCCCTGCCCTGGACAAGTGCTTCCTTTTAACTGCCTCCCGCAGAGAGTTCCAGGTCCTCCCAGACCCTGGTCTGGGCACCAGAGACCCCTAGGCTTTGTCTTCTTTCTCTGCCTCCCCTACCTCACTCCTGGGCGCCTTATCCCTTTGGTGTTCAGTTCTTTCCAGTGCTTCTGGTGCCTGGCCTGACCTTTCCTTTCACACTGCCACTGCCCCACACTAGGCACTCAGCCCCTGGTGATGGGGACACAGCCTCCTCCCTGGGTGGCCTTCGGGCTCTGTTTCCAGGCACCCTGCTGCCACAGCAGCTCTCCTACAGAGATGGCATTTGTAATGCGTGACCAAGTCTCAGGGCCTCAGAGCCCCCCCTCCCCGCAGCTGCTGGCCACAGTTCTGGGTGATAGTTGGAGTTTATGGTCCCCCACCTGTGGCCCTGCTTTATGCCTCTGCAGCTGATCCTCGCCCCGTTCTGTGCCGACCCTCACACGGGGCCCGTGAAGCCCTCATCTGTCCCTTTCCTCCTCGGTTTGGCCCAGCCACGCTATCCCAGCCTTCAGGGTGCAGACTGGGAAGTGCCCCCCATGTCCCTCCCCCAGCAGGGGGGCCAAAGGACGTGGTGGCAGCTAAGTGTGGGGGCAGATTGGATTCCTGTCCTGGTGTCACTGTCACTGGGGAACTTTGCTTAACCTCTCTCAGCCTCATGTGTCTCGTCTAAAAAATGGGGACCATCTATCTCACCTGCTGAAAGTGTTGTTGTGAGCACGGCTGTATTTGGGGTGGGAAATGTCATTTGTTAAAGTGGTCTCCTCTCACGCTGCCTCCTCGGGCTGCTGGTTTAGATCCCGTGCCCTGCCTTCTCTTGCTGTCTCCTGTCTCTGTCTCCCTGCCCAGAAGGCAGGTCCCTTAGGAGCAAGGCCTTTGCCTGTCGCCTGAAGTTCCTCCTTCGGTGCCCTGGCTTTCTACACCCATACATTGGCTCCTGCTTATAGTAGGAGTGGAAGAAATAGCTGTTGCTTGATTATAACATTTGGTTACATAAAATACGGTATGCCTTACATTGAACAAATCCAAGATGAAAAAACAATTTATGCTACAGCACCAGCCAAGGTAAATCGTGGGAAGGAAGGAGGGGATCAATTTAACACTGCATTGACTGCACACTCTGCTCATTTCAGAGTCACCCCAGCTCCCTTGTGAGCACCTCCATATTTACAGATGAGGAAAGGGGCCCACAGGGAGCCTCTCTGAGCCCTGCCATGGTCCAGGGAGTGCTCTAGAACCCCACTTCCTTCCCCAGTATGTGGGCCTAAAGAGTGGGAGGGAGAGGCTCCTTATGGAAAGATTTGATACAGGTTTTCTTTGAACAACTCAACACTTCAATCATTTACATCAGCAGGGATTGGGTCGTTGGGGGCACCTCAGTGAGACAGGACTCGGCGAAGCATGTTTAGGATTTGGGGGGTGAGCACAGGAGGACGCACCCCTCAGTGGGGGCAGGAGCACGGATGTGCTCTGGCAGCCATGCACGCGGGTGGTTGGACGGGGCTGGAGCTCAGTGAGGAGGAAGGACTTTGCGAGCAAGAAGGGCTGCCCC